>JARQOD010012026.1:0-21145 GCA_033576555.1 Oophaga sylvatica | reverse complement strand
AGTGGCAAACTGAGCTCAGCTGCGAGCTCAGAGTTTTCTAACATGGCTGATTAACCCCTGTTCTTCCAAAATGAATAAACACCATTAAAATGAAGGAGAAGTACTTCTTCTCAGTGCTGGAGTAGGAGCAATCAAATGCTGTGGTCCTCTGGCTCCACATTGTCTCAGTAACCCTGTGACAGATAGATAGAAAGAAAAAAAGCTGGCAATTCATCTGCCGCATACAGTAAAATCAAAGCAGGACCCGACAGGATAGAATAGATGGATTACATACAGTATATACACATAGAATAGATATTAGTGACATAAACATTTGGTACAGTGCGTGTGCAGTTTACTGTACATGTATATAATTATTAAAAGTTTATTTTTCTAAAAAATGGTGTGGGCTCCCGCGTAATTTTCCTAACCAGTAGAGGGAACGCAAATGGCGGTGGGCAGATGTTTATAGCCTGGGAAGGGGGTAATTTTCATGGAGCTTTGCAGGCTATTAATATCAGCACACAGCTGTATACTTAGCCTTTACTGGCTACTAAAATGGGGGACCCCCCAAAAAAAATGATGTAGGGTCCCCCTATAATTAATAACCAGCAAAGCCTAGGCAGACAGCTGAGGGCTGATATTAATAGTCGAGGAAGGGGCCATGGATACTGGCCCCTCCAGGCTAAAAATATCAGCTCTCAGCTGTCCCAGAAAAGGCGCATCTATAATATACAAGTGATTAATGTGACAAATTGATTCTTTTAGATTGCATATTCTTTCTGTGGGTGATAATCAGAGGAAGCAGAAGAGTCTAAAGATATTTTTACAGAGTACTCAAAAGAACCAGGAAACAAACATCACGATCTGACACTATATGAGCTGGAAGACCATGAAATCATGCAATTACTTTGATGAATACTTGGGTATGCTTTGGAGCAGATGAAATTTCAGCTAATGGAAAAAATAAGATTTTTTCAAAATGTTCCTCCAAAACAAGATACTAGGGAAACCTTTTCCCTCAGGAATATCTACAACAAAGTTCACAGACTTTTAAACCCAAGCTTCTTGCGAAATATGAACAGGCTAAAGAGAGCCGAGACTTGCTTGATGTGAGTACTTGAAATGCACACATTGAGGACAAGATGCCATTAATTCTTTAATGTCTTGTTTCCCCTTAGGCAGAGCCGGCTCCAGGTTTTTATGGGCCCCGGGCGAAAGAGTCTCAGTGGGCCCCTTTAACACAGACCACGATTCATGATGCACAGATACTGCAGAGAAATATAGGTATAGTACAATGCCAAACACTTCTCTTCTTCCATTACATGACTGATATCTATTGTAAATTGTACAAGAGCTCAAAAACCGCCAAATCCTCACAGCGCACAGTACAGACTGGACAGTACAGTCCTCCATTCAATATTGTGGGCACCACATAGTCTCCCCCTCATCACCCATATAATACCCCATGCAGGATGTCACCCCTCCATCCCCCACATAATGCTCCATACAGAATACTGGACCCAATATAATGCTCCATACAGGATACTGGTCCCCATATAAAGCTCCATACAAAATATGGAGCTCTCCTCTGCGCTGTGCTGCGTTCTGCACTGTTACGGCTCAGGAAAGGGTGCCGTGGAAAGACTCCCATCATCATCATTGCCTGCCCATTATCATCATCATTGCCTGCCCATCATCATCATTGCCTGCCCATTATCATCATCATTGCCTGCCCATCAACATCAATGCCTGCCCATCATGATCATCGCCTCCCCATAATCATCATTGCCTCCCCATCATCATCACTGCCTGCCCATCATCATCAATGCCTGCCAATCATCATCATTGCCTGCCCATTATCATCATCGCCTCCCTATCATCATCATTGCCTCCCCATCATCATCATCGCATCCCCATCATCATCACTGCCTGCCCATTATCATCACTGCCTGTCCATCATCATCAATGCCTGCCCATAATCATCATTGCCTCCCCATCAATATCATTGCCTGCCCATCATCATCAATGCCTGCCCATCATTATCAATCATCATTGCTTCCACATCATCATCTCACTGCCCTCCCCCCATCACCATCACACATACAGCAGACACACACACAAAGCACCGTACTACATACACACACACTGATACACACAGAGACACATACACAGACACACACAAACATCTCACCTATCCGGCGTCCACGAGCTCACTGCCACAGCCGGCCGCTGAATGATGACGTCATTCAGCGGCGCTGATGTGAGAGGAAGCGCCGGCATCCTGCAGGCGCCCCCTGGAGCCCGGAGCTGCGGCAGCGGAGGCACGGGGAGAGGTGAGTATTGCGCCGACTGCTGCCGGGGCCCTGAGCAAGCAGCCCTGCCCTTAGGCCTCCAGAAGAAACTAGATTGGAGTTCTGCTTTACATTTAAACTGCTATATGGCCATAAAGAAGAGTAGACTGTACTGAGGTTATGCCAAATTGGCTTTGAAATGTGGAACCATACTTAAAAAAAAGGAGAAATAAAAGCAAAAATATGTACCTGTTCTATTACATGTGATGATGCATCTTCACAGGCATTACTTGGATCAAAGGAACTGACATGAGAATGAAATCAGACAATAAGAAAAAAAATTGACCCTCCAGTTTGAAGGAAATAAAATCTATGGGCTGACTAAAAATAGTATAAATATTCAATCTCCATTCACATGGTGACCAGAAACATAGCTCTCTCAAGTAGATGTTACCATTCCTTTATAGCTAATTCTATGGCTAAGAGTCCATGATTAGTTGTGGAGTAATTCTGTTTAGTCAGAGAGAACTTCATAGGCAAGAAATCATTGGGGCATTTTCTCAATTATAAAGAATTTTGTGATTGAACTGCTTCTACACCAATAATACAGGTATCTACTTCAAGGAAGAAGGGTCTGGTAATATCATGGAGTTGTTGCACTGGAGCAGCTGAAAAATAAGATTAAAGTTCCTGAAGGTATAAACAACAGAAACTGGTTTCAAGAATTAGAACTTTTCTAAGTGATGACTGTAAGAGTAGCTACCACTGGAGATGAGTTTTTAGTTACCGTAGTTTTGGACTATAAGATGCACCGGACCATAAGACAAACCTAGGTTTTAGAGGAAGAAATTAAGAAAAAAATTGATGCAAAAAATGTGGTCTAATGCTGTACTTAATATCCCCTATCCTGGTAAATATGGTCCTCTCAAACCCATTCTAATACACATGGCCCCTCATCCCTATCCTGGTATGCATGGCCCTCATCCCCATCCTGGTATGCATGCCTCCTCATCCCTAGCCTGGTATGCATGTTCCCCCATATCTCTAGCCTGGTAGGCATGGCCCCTCATCTCTATTCTGGTAGGAATGGTCCCCCTCATCCCTATCCTGGCAGGAAAGATTCCCCTCATCCCTATCCTGGTATTCATAGTCCCCATCTCCTCCTTGTATGAATGGCCACATCTCTATCCTGGTGTGCAGAGCCCCATTCTTAACCTGTTATGATTGGCCCTCATCCAAGTCCAGGTATGCATGGCCCCATCCTTATTCTGGTATGATTGGTCCCCATCCTAGCATGCATGGCCCCATCAGAATTCATTAAAAAAAAATTACACTTGCGCTCCCTCGCAGCATCTTGTTCCGATGCCAGCAGCTGCTTTATGTTTGTAAGCAGCTCATGGCAGTGACATCATGCGCTGCTTGCAAGCTGAAGGGCAGCTGCCGGAACACTCACTGCTCTGCACGCCAAGACTGTGCACACGCAGAGCAGTGAGTATTCATTGCTCTTCTGTAGCATGCATAGTGTCAGCCGGAAGCTTCCTGCAGCTGCCAGACGGTCACATGTGCCGCTACTTAAGATAAATTAATATTCTTCGCATTCCATGCTCATGGGAGTGGAATGCTGTGAATATTCCGGCTGCTACTGTGCATGCTACTGTTTTACAGTCGAAAAAAATATGGTATCTGGTTATATTAGTCTGCAAAAAAGAATTTCAAGAAGTTTAAGACTAACAGGTTGTGGTCAACTTAAATAGTAGAAACTTTCTCTGGATTCATATGTGGACAGCCCAAAAATATGAAATATCTGAGAAACAGCAATTTTTGATGCTTTATTAGACTTTTTTTCTAGCTTAGTATAAAGATGCATTTGATGTAGTCTATTCAAAATGAAATGGACATGAATACAGTGTGAATACGGGTCTCTTGAGAAATTACGCTGTCAACGAGATACCATAGGACATATTGGTAAAGGATATAATGGAAGAATTTATTAACAAAATGCTGGAGTACAGTTGGTGCATTTAATAAATCAAAACGCATGGTGAGATATTCATAAGACCATCACAGGTGTTAAGCACACTCTTCCACACATTGACCTCTTTAATGATGATTAGTTCTAGTTCTGTCCTCCCCATCCGCTAATAAGAATATTCAGTAGAGTATGTGGGGTCACATCATACTACTTTTATAAAAAGGAAAAGGAATATGTATTGTGGCATATACCTAGTAATTATGCCCTTATTAAAGCTCACTAGTGTTGTAGGGAGGTGGATCGGGCCCATGGCGCTCCTCTCATATCAGGGCATGAACTGTTGGGGCTGTCACCATTGTTGCTGGAGGGAACACTTTCTGACCTGGACTGACCTTTGCACTTGACTGCAGGGGGCGGGTCCGAGATAAAAGGGGCAAAGGGCTTGAAAGCGGGGCTTTCGACGGGAAAACTGAGCGTGGTCAGCAGAAGAAAGTTGACTTGCTCTCCTCAGCATGACTCCAGATAGCCAGGCCACACTGCCAACTCTCTACACACACAGCCAGACTGTTTACAGCGTGTGACCATTACCGGTCTAACCCTTAAGACAGGAGAGACATTCCGTACCATTCCGCTAACTGCTAGCGGTGCCCGCTTTGGACCGGACCTGAAAGCGACTCAGAGTCAACGAGCTCACCCCTGAATTCTCCAGTGCTTCATGACCCTTCCTACCTGGGTTCTCCTATTCCTCCTCAGCTGAGACTCCACTCTGGAACCATCAGATCACGCTCAGGAGTGCCAGGATACGTTGCGGCTGTCAGGAGACAGTGTCTCACAAACCTCCAGGACCAGGCCAGAGTCTTCACGCGTCACCTATGGCGCCATCGCCGGACCTCCTTGCCTCCATCCCCTGGAAACATCTGACGTATAAGTGCATCGGCTATTGAACACTTGTTCTTTGTTTGAACCCTGTCTTCCACTCCCTGCGTGGAGTAGCCTTGTAATAAACCCCCATTAACTCTTGATCTGCCTCCTGTGTGTCACTGCATCCTGCGTACCTGCTGAAACCTTACACTTGGCGTAGTCGTCAGGATGCAGTCGAGCAGCATGGAGGCGGAGGATCAAGAAGTTGGGGTCGGCCCTAGGTCCAGTATTTGCATGGGGCAATTTTAAGCAATCTTCCTAAGTTTGTGGGGAACAATATCATGTTATGGAGCTGAACTGAAGAACTGACAAGCTAGAGAACCGGTGGGAGACAAACCCCTATCGGGTAAAACGGCGAATCGACTCTGAGGGCCCTGTATACGAAATTCAACCTGATGGTGAGGAGGGTCTCTTTACTCAAGTGGTCCACCAAAACATGCTTCGTCCCTGTCTGTCAAAAAACTCTGTTCAACAAGAAGAGGTTCCTGAAACTCCGGAAACATCTCCACCAATTGTACTAGAATATGAAGAAGAAGATTACTCCAAGTAACTACCAGAGAGACAAGCCCCTGAAGTCCTTGAAGAAAGTGCTCCTGCAGGAGACGACACACCATCACCCACCCTTATGCAGCCTGACTCGACTACTCTAGGTGACTCCACTACTCCTTCTGACTTACGGCGCTCCGAGCGAGCCACAGCTGGAAAACCTTCCAATCGTTACAATCAGGACCAACTTGTGTGGCGGCAGACTGTTCAAGTAGAGGAAAAAAACTGCCCATATTTTTACCAGAACAGTCGCCCATGGAATGGTGAGCAAAAGGGGAGGTGTAGGGAGATGGATCGGGCCCATGGCACTCCACTCATATCAGGGCAGGAACTGTTGGGGCTGTCACCATTGATGCCGGAGGGAACACTCTCTGACCTGGACCGACCTTTGCACATGACTTCTGTGGGCGAGTCGGCGATAAAAGTGGCAGAGCGCGGGAAAGTGGGGCTTTCGGCAGGAAGATAGAGCACTAGCAGGAGAAAGTTGACTCTCTCTCCTCAGCACGACTCCAGAAAGCCAGGCCGCACTGCCGAGTCTCTTCACACACGCAGCCAGACTGTTTACAGCGTGTGACTGTTACAGCTCCAACCCCTGAGACGGGAGAGACATTCCGTACTGTTCCACTGACTGCTGGCGGTGCTCGCTGTGGCCTGGATGGGAAAGCCAACTCGGAGTCGGCTAACTCACCCCTGGGTTCTCCAGTGCTTTATGACCCTTTTCCCCCGGGGTCTACTGCTTCACCTCCGCTGAGCCAGTGTCTCACATTCCTGTAGGATCAGGCCGGAGTCTTCACGCGTTACCTACGGTGCAATTGCAGGACCTCTTTGCCTCCATCCCCTGGAAACATCTGACTGCTAAGTGCATCAGTTTATTAAACACTTGTTCTTTGTTTGAACCCTGTCTTCCATTCCCTTGTTATTATCTCCATGAGTGAAGTATCCCTGTAATAAACCCTGTTAATTCTTGATCTGCCTCCTGCATGTCACTGCCTCCCTCATATCTGCTGAAACCTTACAGTGTTCTCACCCAGACTAATACTTTAATGACTATTATAGAGTGGGTACTTCCAAAAACTGCCCCTCCTTAAGATTATGAGTTCCCCCTACAATTTCACCCCATGGCAACCGGACATTTGCAGTATGATGAATTCACAGTGCCTCCAGCAAAGTATAACAATACCACATTACCTTCAACACAGTATAATACCCAAAGACCAGAAAGTGCTACCCCAGAGTCTGATGTCCCCATAGTTTCACCACGCACAGTATCATGATCTCCACGCAGTATGATGGCTTATCAATATGGTGGCCCCACTATGTATGATGCCTCCACAGTGCTCACTTGGCATGATACCCCCACAGCACCCCATACAGTATCAATTCCCCACAAAGCCCCTCCACACAATATAATGGCCCTTCAGTATGATGGCTTTTTATTCAATATGATGGCCCACAGTCCCACACTAAGTATAATGGCACCAAAGTTCCCCAACATGATGATCCCCATAGTACCCCACTTGGAATGATGACCCCCACAGCGACCCACACTTTTTTTAATGGCCCTTACAGCCACTCAGTATAATGTCTACCACAGTCACTTAGTATGATGAGAAAGTATATCGTAGCACTACTGTGAGGGTGCACAGGTAGGGGTCCAACCCAATATACCATAAAGAAGAAAACCTGGCACTCAACTTAAATGATGAATAAAATTTTTTCCAATTTTATTGCAGTCAAGGTATAAACATAGGATGGAGACGTTTCGGTCTAAACATAGACCTTCATCAATCTGACGGCAATGCAAAATAAAAGTTAAGAGACAAAATAAAAATAAAGATAGAAACTATAAGGCAATTTATATACATGAAAATATATTTATATACTGAATAGAGATCCCATAGGAGTATTGGTTAATAAATCAAAATGAGGTAAAAATTATGATAAAAATTATGCATCCAATAATACTTTGAAGATAATGGTTCCAAAAACCTACCCGACTGCTTGTAGAAAGGTAATCTGTAGGAATATATTCTGTAGGCACTCAGTCTTATTTGTCTAAGATTAGAATATTAGGATAAGTATATATCATGAACACCTAGGTTTCTAAGGTGCTATGGAAAAAGGAACAGTGATAGATTACCTTAGAAAAGAAAAGGACATGTAGTGGTGCCTTCTCTTATACATATGGTAGATGATCTGTGGTAAAATTACCAAGTTAAGGTGCCATAGATATATGAGTAAAAAGTGCATATATGACTAGAGATTGCATATAGAGTTATACCTGTATACTCTTAGTGAAAAGATCAGGTCCAATAGGGCTCCTAATTATGTATATACTGTGAAGCAAAGAGGTATGGTTTAATTACTCCAATAGTGAAGGTATGGTTTAAATACTCCAACAGTGGAGAAACGCAAATTCCCCATAATATAGTGAATGATTGTATAAAGTTGTGACTCAGGGTAATTCAGCAAAGGGTTCTCCAATTATGGAGAAACGTAGATTCCCCATAATATAGTAGATGATTGTATCCCCTATAGAGATGTGACTCAGGGTTGTTAAGTAAGGGGTTCTCCTATAGTTGAAAAACGCAGATACCCCATAATATAGTAGATGAATGTATCTCCTGTAAAGTTGTGCAGCAAAGGGTTATTGTGGGTGGACAATTAATTTCAAAGTGTAGGGTAACCTGCCATAAAATTCGTCCCATAAACTTGAAATATGCCCATATGCGAGGATCACTTACTTAGTACAGCGTTCTTCTCTCCCACGCTGATGCGGTATCCGCCGCTTGTCAGCTGGTTTTACCATTACCAGTGGTAATAAAATTCTTAGTTATTACATATAAGACCATATACAATTCATAAGGTCACCGTTAGCACAGTATGAGATGGATAAAAACAACAGGATTGAATTGCATACATTACTCCGATATGATGCGCTGCTATTTTAAAACCTCCCCCTCCTCAGCCTAAACCTGGTCACATGTGATAGAAGTGGAACGCAAACACAGGAGAGAGTGAACCGCACACATCACTTCCTGATGACGCGTCACTCTAGTCAGTCCCGCCCATCTCCCCTTTTTAAAGCCGGAAGTACGTCCTCCTCCCAGCTGACAAGCGGCGGATACCGCATCAGCGTGGGAGAGAAGAACGCTGTACTAAGTAAGTGATCCTCGCATATGGGCATATTTCAAGTTTATTGGACGAATTTTATGGCAGGTTACCCTACACTTTGAAATTAATTGTCCACCCACAATAACCCTTTGCTGCACAACTTTACAGGAGATACAATCATCTACTATATTATGGGGTATCTGCGTTTTTCAACTATAGGAGAACCCCTTACTTAACAACCCTGAGTCACATCTCTATAGGGGATACAATCATCTACTATATTATGGGGAATCTACGTTTCTCCATAATTGGAGAACCCTTTGCTGAATTACCCTGAGTCACAACTTTATACAATCATTCACTATATTATGGGAATTTGCGTTTCTCCACTGTTGGAGTATTAAACCATACCTTCACTATTGGAGTAATTAAACCATACCTCTTTGCTTCACAGTATATACATAATTAGGAGCCCTATTGGACCTGATCTTTTCACTAAGAGTATACAGGTATAACTCTATATGCAATCTCTAGTCATATATGCACTTTTACTCAATATCTATGGCACCTTAACTATGGACATAGTTTTACCACAGATCCTCTAAACCATATAGTATAAAGAAAAGGCACACTAATGTCCTTTCTTTCTAGGTAATCTATCACTGGTATCCATTTTCCATAGCACTTAGAAACTAGGTGTTATGATAAACTTATCTAATTATCTTAATCTTAGAAAATAGCTGAGGCCTACAAATTATTCCTAACAAATACCTTTCTACAAGCAGTCGGGTAGGTTTTTGCAACATGATCTTCAAAAGTATTATTGGATGCATAATTTTGATCATAATTGTTCCTCAATTTAGAAGTATTTATTATACAATATCTCCTATGGGATACTCTATTCGTATATAATCTTATATTTCCATGTAATATATAAATTGCCTTATAGTTATTTTACTTTATTTAATTTATTTTGTCTCTTAATTTTTATTTTGCATTTCCGTCAGAATTGTATGAAGGACCATGTTTAGACCGGAACGTCTCCATCCTATGTTTATACCTTGACTGCAATAAAATTGGAAAAAAATTTTATTCATCATTTAAGTTGAGTGCCAGGTTTTTTTTCTTTTTTTCTTCTTTATGGTATATTGGGTTGGACCCCTACCTGTGCACCCTCACAGTAGTGCTACGATATACTTTCTCTGCACTTATTTCCTCCGTATGCACACTGTAAACTATGTCTACCGGCACCTTCTCCTACAATACTGAAGAGACCACTAATATATTATCGAAATTGAACCTTTCTAGTGAATTTTTGAAAGTTCCTCCTAGGGAAACCAGGGGAAGGGACCTGGAGAAAGAACTCCGACATCAAATTAATTACGAGCTACACTATGCTACACTCTCTGAGTATTTACGTTTGAAGAGGATACCTAGAGGCCTGAGAAGTACCACTACAACCAACTTTATTTCGGGACTCCACTGACTTTTGCCTTAAATTTGAGCAGATATTAAATAAATGTTCATTTGATCTAATGACTTTGACAATCGAACATTTACAAGTAGCTATCACAAAAACGAAAGAAGAGATTACAAATATCGAGTCTCAACTTACCTCAGTGGGGACCCCTGAGGAATTAGCCACATTAAAGGCCAAAATCAAAGCAGTAACTGATCAGCATAGAAAGGACACTGAACACAGGAAACGTATTAAGTTCCAACGGGACGCGGATGATTACGAACAGGGTCGTATCTATCGCTGGCAGTTTACTAATAACTTTCGCTCACCCTTTATCAGGTCTAACTACAGATCATCCACGGACTTATCTACATCTGGATCTGAATCAGAACGGAGGGACACCCGACCAGGACCAAGTTCATTTTTTAGGTCAACGAACCAGACGCAGACGAGGAAGAGGGTACGGAGAGGACAACGGAAGAAGGGATATAGACCAGAGGGTCACCCGATCACAGGTACCTGCCCATTGGTCGTAAATATCTCATCACGGACTTTGAGCACAGCAGAACATCACGTACTCCAGAGGGGTCTATCATTTTGTCCTGCATATCGGTTAAGCACGTTTAACCTAGATATGGAATTACAAAGATTTTTCCGTAGCTTACGACTAAGGGTCCATTTTGCTAACCACCCATATGATACACCAGATCCACCAAGGGATCCGCGATCTCTTTCAATCACTAAACTAGGCCTCCGTAATAAGAGTACCTACATTCCCCCACGGGGATCACACGCCCTAGAGGCCTTTATTGAATTTGTGGACACAGCCTCTAAGAAACTTAGACACGACATGGAAAATGGGAGGTTACATTATAATCCCAACCTTAGTCCTACAGACCAACAAGCTTTACGGTCCCTCCGGGAGGATAAAACTATTATTCTGAAACCTGCCGACAAGGGGGGATCAATAGTGGTTATGAATAAGTCAGACTATCAACGGGAAATTTTTCGTCAATTAAATGACCATCTGATATATACCAGACTTACTAATGACCCCACCCGGGAAATCAGAAATCAAATAGAGGTCATTCTAACTACTTATTCAGACCTGGGTATAATAGATTCCAAAACTAAGGAATTTCTTACAAAAAAGAATCCGATTATACCCGTATTCTATACTCTACCCAAGATACACAAAAACCTTGACAATCCCCCGGGCAGACCCATAGTTGCCTCGACCGAAACTATCCTCTCCCCGTTGTCGATATTTTTGGAAAAAATTCTCACTCCATTGGTTCGGGAGGTACCCTCCTTCATTCTTGATACCAGTGACTTCCTGAGACAACTCAATACCGTAGGTTCTCTATCTGAATCTGTTTTTCTTGTTACCCTAGATGTAAAAGATTTATATACGTCAATTCCACATACAAAGGGTATTTCTTGTACCAGACAACTACTTGAGTCATCCCAGATGCATAGCGATTCCATACAATTCTGCTTAGAACTTCTAACATTAGTACTCACCAAGAATTTTTTCTTATTTGAGGATACTTTCTATATGCAGATTAAAGGGACGGCCATGGGATCCAATGTGGCCCCACCCTATGCGATCTGCTACATGGCAAAATTTGAGGAAGAGGTTGTTTACACAAATCCCCTCTTCTCCATGTATGGTCGCCTATGGAAAAGATTCATTGACGATATTTTTTGCATCTGGGAAGGACCAAAATCCTCTTTACAGCAATTCTTCGAAAATCTGAACATGGCATGGCCAGGTCTAACATTCACCATGACAGAAAGTCAGGAAAAAGTTGATTTCCTTGATACCACAATCTTTAAGGATCACCATGGTAACCTGCATACAGACCTATTTACAAAACCGACGGATCGCAATAGCTTATTGCATTACAGCAGTTTACACCCACCAGCAGTAAAAAAATCGATACCTCGGTCTCAATTTAAACGAGTCCAAAGGATTGTATCTGACCAAGATAATCGTACCCATCGTATAAATGAAATGCACAATAAGTTCCTAGAACGAGGATACCCCCCGGAACTCCTTAGGGACGCAGTGGAACCAGTGGCATACACTAGATCCCCAGCTAGGGAAATAATTCCCTTTATGCATACCTACCATCCTTTTGCATATATCTTGCATAACACCATCAAACGCCATTGGGGTTCACTCAGCAGAGCACATCCAGAGGTGCCTGAATTCAAAAATCCTTTTTTACCGTGCTACAAGAGGGCCCCTAACCTTCGTGACGATTTAATTAGGGCAGATATTGGTGGTAACACCCAACTGCATACTCAAAGATTTCTATCAAATCCCAAAATGGGTACTTTCCCATGTTTGCAGTGTACCCAATGTCATAATGTCTTAAAGGGGAGCATTATACATCATCCCCATTCGGGTAAGAAATACAACATAAAATGCTACTCCACCTGCAATTCCTCATACGTCGTCTACCTTATCAAGTGCCCATGTGGCCTCCTCTACATTGGGGAAACCACACAAGCTATAAAAGACCGAATCTCAAAACACAAATCCACGATCAGATGCAAAAATTTGTTACTTCCAATACCATATCATTTTATCACAGTGGGTCACCAGATTTCACAATTGAGATTCCAGGTCATTGAACATGTGCCCATACCGAGACGGGGTGGTGACAGGATACGCCTCCTGAAAAAACGAGAGGCATATTGGATACACAAACTCCAAACCTTATCACCAAAGGGTCTTAACAGGGATTATGACCTCCTATCCTTTATATAATGAGATGATATTGTCGCTTCAGACGTTGTATAGCTTTGTTCCTGACCGACACTCATGGTAATTAGGAATGTCTTCTTATTTACCCATTAAAAGCATTGATATTTACTCTGGATATATAGTTCCGCCTATTGTATACCTTTGCCAACCATTTATTGTCTGTAAGAAATGTCTACAAATTTATATCTAACTTTTGACATATATTTCAGATTCTGATTTCCTCTTCAAATGATATATATCATATATGGATTGATATATAATATATACCTATGAAGGATATATTCTAAATTATTCTTTTCTCTATATTTCAGAGCCGCCTATATTGAATTAAATGGAACCCTACCTTGGATCCCCCTACCCCACTGCACTAGGTCAAATTTATAAATGGTTCCTTATGATTGATACATATATCATCATAATAGTAATAATAAAATAACATTGATTGCATTACTATTTGTCATAGTTTTCTTATCCTAGGTTTCACATCACTTTTATACCATCCCTTATACTTTTTATTTCTTAAATCCCATCATTTTCCATATTTTATTTATATTTAATTTTGTATATATTCCCCTATCTCTTTAGTCTCCAATAGATATCCTATATGGCATGTGTCTCTTTAAACCCCCTAACAAACTGACCATTACCAGTGGTAATAAAATTCTTAGTTATTACACATAAGACCATATACAATTCATAAGGTCACCGTTAGCACAGTATGAGATGGATAAAAACAACAGGATTGAATTGCATACATTACTCCGATATGATGCGCTGCTATTTTAAAACCTCCCCCTCCTCAGCCTAAACCTGGTCACATGTGATAGAAGTGGAACGCAAACACAGGAGAGAGTGAACAGCACACATCACTTCCTGATGACGCGTCACTCTAGTCAGTCCCGCCCATCTCCCCTTTTTAAAGCCGGAAGTACGTCCTCCTCCCAGCTGACAAGCGGCGGATACCGCATCAGCGTGGGAGAGAAGAACGCTGTACTAAGTAAGTGATCCTCGCATATGGGCACATTTCAAGTTTATGGGACGAATTTTATGGCAGGTTACCCTACACTTTGAAATTAATTGTCCACCCACAATAACCCTTTGCTGCACAACTTTACAGGAGATACAATCATCTACTATATTATGGGGTATCTGCGTTTTTCAACTATAGGAGAACCCCTTACTTAACAACCCTGAGTCACATCTCTATAGGGGATACAATCATCTACTATATTATGGGGAATCTACGTTTCTCCATAATTGGAGAACCCTTTGCTGAATTACCCTGAGTCACAACTTTATACAATCATTCACTATATTATGGGGAATTTGCGTTTCTCCACTGTTGGAGTATTTAAACCATACCTTCACTATTGGAGTAATTAAACCATACCTCTTTGCTTCACAGTATATACATAATTAGGAGCCCTATTGGACCTGATCTTTTCACTAAGAGTATACAGGTATAACTCTATATGCAATCTCTAGTCATATATGCACTTTTTACTCATATATCTATGGCACCTTAACTTGGTAATTTTACCACAGATCCTCTACCATATGTATAAGAGAAGGCACCACTACATGTCCTTTTCTTTTCTAAGGTAATCTATCACTGTTCCTTTTTCCATAGCACCTTAGAAACCTAGGTGTTCATGATATATACTTATCCTAATATTCTAATCTTAGACAAATAAGACTGAGTGCCTACAGAATATATTCCTACAGAATACCTTTCTACAAGCAGTCGGGTAGGTTTTTGGAACCATTATCTTCAAAGTATTATTGGATGCATAATTTTTATCATAATTTTTACCTCATTTTGATTTATTAACCAATACTCCTATGGGATCTCTATTCAGTATATAAATATATTTTCATGTATATAAATTGCCTTATAGTTTTTATCTTTATTTTTATTTTGTCTCTTAACTTTTATTTTGCATTGCCGTCAGATTGATGAAGGTCTATGTTTAGACCGAAACGTCTCCATCCTATGTTTATACCTTGACTGCAATAAAATTGGAAAAAAATTTTATTCATCATTTAAGTTGAGTGCCAGGTTTTTTTCTTTTTTTTCTTCTTTATGGTATATTGGGTTGGACCCCTACCTGTGCACCCTCACAGTAGTGCTACGATATACTTTCTCTGCACTTATTTCCTCCGTATGCACACTGTAAACTATGTCTACCGGCACCTTCTCCTACAATACTGAAGAGACCACTAATATATTATCGAAATTGAACCTTTCTAGTGAATTTTTGAAAGTTCCTCCTAGGGAAACCAGGGGAAGGGACCTGGAGAAAGAACTCCGACATCAAATTAATTACGAGCTACACTATGCTACACTCTCTGAGTATTTACGTTTGAAGAGGATACCTAGAGGCCTGAGAGTACCACTACAACCAACTTTATTTCGGGACTCCACTGACTTTTGCCTTAAATTTGAGCAGATATTAAATAAATGTTCATTTGATCTAATGACTTTGACAATCGAACATTTACAAGTAGCTATCACAAAAACGAAAGAAGAGATTACAAATATCGAGTCTCAACTTACCTCAGTGGGGACCCCTGAGGAATTAGCCACATTAAAGGCCAAAATCAAAGCAGTAACTGATCAGCATAGAAAGGACACTGAACACAGGAAACGTATTAAGTTCCAACGGGACGCGGATGATTACGAACAGGGTCGTATCTATCGCTGGCAGTTTACTAATAACTTTCGCTCACCCTTTATCAGGTCTAACTACAGATCATCCACGGACTTATCTACATCTGGATCTGAATCAGAACGGAGGGACACCCGACCAGGACCAAGTTATTTTTTAGGTCAACGAACCAGACGCAGACGAGGAAGAGGGTACGGAGAGGACAACGGAAGAAGGGATATAGACCAGAGGGTCACCCGATCACAGGTACCTGCCCATTGGTCGTAAATATCTCATCACGGACTTTGAGCACAGCAGAACATCACGTACTCCAGAGGGGTCTATCATTTTGTCCTGCATATCGGTTAAGCACGTTTAACCTAGATATGGAATTACAAAGATTTTTCCGTAGCTTACGACTAAGGGTCCATTTTGCTAACCACCCATATGATACACCAGATCCACCAAGGGATCCGCGATCTCTTTCAATCACTAAACTAGGCCTCCGTAATAAGAGTACCTACATTCCCCACGGGGATCACACGCCCTAGAGGCCTTTATTGAATTTGTGGACACAGCCTCTAAGAAACTTAGACACGACATGGAAAATGGGAGGTTACATTATAATCCCAACCTTAGTCCTACAGACCAACAAGCTTTACGGTCCCTCCGGGAGGATAAAACTATTATTCTGAAACCTGCCGACAAGGGGGGATCAATAGTGGTTATGAATAAGTCAGACTATCAACGGGAAATTTTTCGTCAATTAAATGACCATCTGATATATACCAGACTTACTAATGACCCCACCCGGGAAATCAGAAATCAAATAGAGGTCATTCTAACTACTTATTCAGACCTGGGTATAATAGATTCCAAAACTAAGGAATTTCTTACAAAAAAGAATCCGATTATACCCGTATTCTATACTCTACCCAAGATACACAAAAACCTTGACAATCCCCCGGGCAGACCCATAGTTGCCTCGACCGAATCTATCCTCTCCCCGTTGTCGATATTTTTGGAAAAAATTCTCACTCCATTGGTTCGGGAGGTACCCTCCTTCATTCTTGATACCAGTGACTTCCTGAGACAACTCAATACCGTAGGTTCTCTATCTGAATCTGTTTTTCTTGTTACCCTAGATGTAAAAGATTTATATACGTCAATTCCACATACAAAGGGTATTTCTTGTACCAGACAACTACTTGAGTCATCCCAGATGCATAGCGATTCCATACAATTCTGCTTAGAACTTCTAACATTAGTACTCACCAAGAATTTTTTCTTATTTGAGGATACTTTCTATATGCAGATTAAAGGGACGGCCATGGGATCCAATGTGGCCCCACCCTATGCGATCTGCTACATGGCAAAATTTGAGGAAGAGGTTGTTTACACAAATCCCCTCTTCTCCATGTATGGTCGCCTATGGAAAAGATTCATTGACGATATTTTTTGCATCTGGGAAGGACCAAAATCCTCTTTACAGCAATTCTTCGAAAATCTGAACATGGCATGGCCAGGTCTAACATTCACCATGACAGAAAGTCAGGAAAAAGTTGATTTCCTTGATACCACAATCTTTAAGGATCACCATGGTAACCTGCATACAGACCTATTTACAAAACCGACGGATCGCAATAGCTTATTGCATTACAGCAGTTTACACCCACCAGCAGTAAAAAAATCGATACCTCGGTCTCAATTTAAACGAGTCCAAAGGATTGTATCTGACCAAGATAATCGTACCCATCGTATAAATGAAATGCACAATAAGTTCCTAGAACGAGGATACCCCCCGGAACTCCTTAGGGACGCAGTGGAACCAGTGGCATACACTAGATCCCCAGCTAGGGAAATAATTCCCTTTATGCATACCTACCATCCTTTTGCATATATCTTGCATAACACCATCAAACGCCATTGGGGTTCACTCAGCAGAGCACATCCAGAGGTGCCTGAATTCAAAAATCCTTTTTTACCGTGCTACAAGAGGGCCCCTAACCTTCGTGACGATTTAATTAGGGCAGATATTGGTGGTAACACCCAACTGCATACTCAAAGATTTCTATCAAATCCCAAAATGGGTACTTTCCCATGTTTGCAGTGTACCCAATGTCATAATGTCTTAAAGGGGGCATTATACATCATCCCCATTCGGGTAAGAAATACAACATAAAATGCTACTCCACCTGCAATTCCTCATACGTCGTCTACCTTATCAAGTGCCCATGTGGCCTCCTCTACATTGGGGAAACCACACAAGCTATAAAAGACCGAATCTCAAAACACAAATCCACGATCAGATGCAAAAATTTGTTACTTCCAATACCATATCATTTTATCACAGTGGGTCACCAGATTTCACAATTGAGATTCCAGGTCATTGAACATGTGCCCATACCGAGACGGGGTGGTGACAGGATACGCCTCCTGAAAAAACGAGAGGCATATTGGATAGACAAACTCCAAACCTTATCACCAAAGGGTCTTAACAGGGATTATGACCTCCTATCCTTTATATAATGAGATGATATTGTCGCTTCAGACGTTGTCTAGCTTTGTTCCTGACCGACACTCATGGTAATTAGGAATGTCTTCTTATTTACCCATTAAAAGCATTGATATTTACTCTGGATATATAGTTCCGCCTATTGTATACCTTTGCCAACCATTTATTGTCTGTAAGAAATGTCTACAAATTTATATCTAACTTTTGACATATATTTCAGATTCTGATTTCCTCTTCAAATGATATATATCATATATGGATTGATATATAATATATACCTATGAAGGATATATTCTAAATTATTCTTTTCTCTATATTTCAGAGCCGCCTATATTGAATTAAATGGAACCCTACCTTGGATCCCCCTACCCGACTGCACTAGGTCAAATTTATAAATGGTTCCTTATGATTGATACATATATCATCATAATAGTAATAATAAAATAACATTGATTGCATTACTATTTGTCATAGTTTTCTTATCCTAGGTTTCACATCACTTTTATACCATCCCTTATACTTTTTATTTCTTAAATCCCATCATTTTCCATATTTTATTTATATTTAATTTTGTATATATTCCCCTATCTCTTTAGTCTCCAATAGATATCCTATATGGCATGTGTCTCTTTAAACCCCCTAACAAACTGACCATTACCAGTGGTAATAAAATTCTTAGTTATTACACATAAGACCATATACAATTCATAAGGTCACCGTTAGCACAGTATGAGATGGATAAAAACAACAGGATTGAATTGCATACATTACTCCGATATGATGCGCTGCTATTTAAAACCTCCCCCTCCTCAGCCTAAACCTGGTCACATGTGATAGAAGTGGAACGCAAACACAGGAGAGAGTGAACAGCACACATCACTTCCTGATGACGCGTCACTCTAGTCAGTCCCGCCCATCTCCCCTTTTTAAAGCCGGAAGTACGTCCTCCTCCCAGCTGACAAGCGGCGGATACCGCATCAGCGTGGGAGAGAAGAACGCTGTACTAAGTAAGTGATCCTCGCATATGGGCACATTTCAAGTTTATGGGACGAATTTTATGGCAGGTTACCCTACACTTTGAAATTAATTGTCCACCCACAATAACCCTTTGCTGCACAACTTTACAGGAGATACAATCATCTACTATATTATGGGGTATCTGCGTTTTTCAACTATAGGAGAACCCCTTACTTAACAACCCTGAGTCACATCTCTATAGGGGATACAATCATCTACTATATTATGGGGAATCTACGTTTCTCCATAATTGGAGAACCCTTTGCTGAATTACCCTGAGTCACAACTTTATACAATCATTCACTATATTATGGGGAATTTGCGTTTCTCCACTGTTGGAGTATTTAAACCATACCTTCACTATTGGAGTAATTAAACCATACCTCTTTGCTTCACAGTATATACATAATTAGGAGCCCTATTGGACCTGATCTTTTCACTAAGAGTATACAGGTATAACTCTATATGCAATCTCTAGTCATATATGCACTTTTTACTCATATATCTATGGCACCTTAACTTGGTAATTTTACCACAGATCCTCTACCATATGTATAAGAGAAGGCACCACTACATGTCCTTTTCTTTTCTAAGGTAATCTATCACTGTTCCTTTTTCCATAGCACCTTAGAAACCTAGGTGTTCATGATATATACTTATCCTAATATTCTAATCTTAGACAAATAAGACTGAGTGCCTACAGAATATATTCCTACAGAATACCTTTCTACAAGCAGTCGGGTAGGTTTTTGGAACCATTATCTTCAAAGTATTATTGGATGCATAATTTTTATCATAATTTTTACCTCATTTTGATTTATTAACCAATACTCTTATGGGATCTCTATTCAGTATATAAATATATTTTCATGTATATAAATTGCCTTATATTTTTTATCTTTATTTTTATTTTGTCTCTTAACTTTTATTTTGCATTGCCGTCAGATTGATGAAGGTCTATGTTTAGACCGAAACGTCTCCATCCTATGTTTATACCTTGACTGCAATAAAATTGGAAAAAAATTTTATTCATCATTTAAGTTGAGTGCCAGGTTTTTTTCTTTTTTTTCTTCTTTATGGTATATTGGGTTGGACCCCTACCTGTGCACCCTCACAGTAGTGCTACAATATACTTTCTCTGCACTTATTTCCTCCGTATACACACTGTAAACTATGTCTACCGGCACCTTCTCCTACAATACTGAAGAGACCACTAATATATTATCGAAATTGAACCTTTCTAGTGAATTTTTGAAAGTTCCTCCTAGGGAAACCAGGGGAAGGGACCTGGAGAAAGAACTCCGACATCAAATTAATTACGAGCTACACTATGCTACACTCTCTGAGTATTTACGTTTGAAGAGGATACCTAGAGGCCTGAGAGTACCACTACAACCAACTTTATTTCGGGACTCCACTGACTTTTGCCTTAAATTTGAGCAGATATTAAATAAATGTTCATTTGATCTAATGACTTTGACAATCGAACATTTACAAGTAGCTATCACAAAAACGAAAGAAGAGATTACAAATATCGAGTCTCAACTTACCTCAGTGGGGACCCTGAGGAATTAGCCACATTAAAGGCCAAAATCAAAGCAGTAACTGATCAGCATAGAAAGGACACTGAACACAGGAAACGTATTAAGTTCCAACGGGACGCGGATGATTACGAACAGGGTCGTATCTATCGCTGGCAGTTTACTAATAACTTTCGCTCACCCTTTATCAGGTCTAACTACAGATCATCCACGGACTTATCTACATCTGGATCTGAATCAGAACGGAGGGACACCCGACCAGGACCAAGTCATTTTTTAGGTCAACGAACCAGACGCAGACGAGGAAGAGGGTACGGAGAGGACAACGGAAGAAGGGATATAGACCAGAGGGTCACCCGATCA
>JARQOD010012025.1:0-21156 GCA_033576555.1 Oophaga sylvatica | reverse complement strand
GTGGCTGAGCTCCACAATGCTTTTGGGAGATGGGAGAATCCACAAAGTCAAGTTGTATCAGCACCCCTCCACCAGTTGGGTTTATGGCAGGTGCCCGATGGAAACTCTCCTCATGCAAGACTATGGAAAGCCCGCATAGAGTTTCTAGAAAAACACATAAAGGACCCCAGACTATGAGAAATAAGATTCTCCTGGTCTGATGAGAGGAAGATAGACCTTTTGGTATAATTGTAAGGGTATGTGTGGAGAAAACCAGACCTGCTACATTGCCCAATACAATCCCAACAGTGAAAAGGTGGCAGCCATGCTAGGGGGTGTTTTTCAGCTGCAGGGTGTCTGATCCATCTAAGTTTGTTTAAGCTGTCTTCTCTTGGACTGGATGCGGGAGTTAATCCGTCTGCCTGTTTTGGAGCTGGCAGGTATTTCAGTCCTCTAAACTGCCGGCCTGTTAGATGTTCAACTTCCAAGCTATGCCTTGACTGTATTTTCTTAGTGATTCTTCTACCCTGCTACCTGTACTTGTGTAGATCGGTTGATTCTGGACTTGCTTTGGTTTTCCATTTTGATACCGTTCCCGGTGGGCTCTGATTCTGGCTTGTACCCCGAATACGTCTTAGTCTTATGTTTTGGATAAAACGTTCCCGGTAGGCCCTGCTTCTTGCTTGTCCGACTCGCGCTTGCTATTACCCTTGGAACTTCGCTCCTGACATGTCTGTTCGGTAGTTTGACCACTCTTTCATTCCTGTGAACCTTGCGCTGCTCGTGTTATTATGCTGGTGGTAAACCTCTCTTCCCCCACCGTACCCCCCCTGGTGGGGTTGTGTGAGCCCTGGTGTGTAAGGCACACTTAAAACCCTGGAGGATGTGCGGAAGGTAAAAGTTTAATGCTGATATCCTTAAACCCAACCACACTTGGACACACCCTAGGGTATATAAGTTAGTGCATCACAGGGAAGTCAGTCAGTCGTCTAGTCTGCTCGGGAGGGAGGAGAGGAGACAGATTGCTTTCCTTCAGGCTCTGTGTGGCTAAAGTCAGACAGCGGAGAACTTTGGAGAAAGGAATTTGCGGGCAGAAACTTCAGTCGCCTGTCCCTGGAAAGTGAAGTTCAGTTGATGGTTCCTGAACTGGAGAATACGAGAATCTGTCAGCGAGCCCAAGGAAGAAGTAAGAAGGATTGACTTGTACCCATAGGAAGTGTGGAGTGCTTATGTTAAGAGCGCGAACAGGGCGAAGGGCGCAGTGGAAGAAGTTAGAGCAGGCCTTAGGTATAGGATTACCTGCACAATTTACCCGGTCACTGGGACCGAAGTGTTGCTATCGCTTCACGCATAGTAACGAGAAAACCAGAGTCTTACTGGACCTTAGGTCGCAGAAGCAGCCTTGAAGTGTCGGTACGTAACCGGAGTCAGGTGGAATAGGGACTTTGAGCTAGGCCAAGCATAGAAAGAACCTAGTTTCATCACTGGAAGGCTCCACCACATGCTGCCGGCAGTACAGCTATGGAGTTTGCTGGAGTATTCGGAGTTACTTAGCTTCAAGCAAGTTGGACTATCATATTGAAAGTTAAGGAGCCTCTAACCTGTTCAGCTGTTATTCGAGCACATTCTCCACCCCGACCAGTCCCGGGACCTGCCTAAAACATCTGACAGTAAAAGGTATGGAAAGCGCTGGATGGTGTGAGACTGTTCATTTATCTGCACCCTACATCATTAATACCATAGACTTTGAGGGACCAGTCCCACCTGTGGGGGACCCGTCATCTAGCTGCCACAACATCCCTCAGAGATCTACAGCAGCGCTGGTCTTAGTGATCAGAAAACTACAGGTGGCGTCACGAACTGTTATCTTGTTGTGTCGACCCGCCACCACAATTGTGGGTTACCAGGGCAATGGGGGACTCAGAGCCGAGCCGTAGAAGCTATGGGGATTTTGTCACAGGTAGCTGTGGCTCGGTCTGTGGCCCGGGCGGTTGGCGTATGTTGGGGATATATTTACAGGGGATTGATTTATGTACAGTTCGTGACGCCACCTGTAGTGTTCTGGTAATTAGTACCAGCGCTGTGGAGATCTCTGAGGGGATGGTGAGGCAGCTAGATGTCGGGTCCCCTACGGTGGACCGGTCCCTCAAAGTCTATGTGAGTAGTGAAGTCGAGTGCGGTTAAAGAACACAGTCTCACACGGTCAGCGTCTTTCCATACCTTTACTGCAAGATGTTAAGGCAGGTCCCAGGGAGGCTGATCCAAGGAGAGTGTATCTTGAGACGGCAGCTGGACAAGTTAGGGGCCTCTTTATCTCCAATATGACGAGTTGCAACTAGCATGGAGCGTAGTTCCTCAATTCTCCAGCTTATCCAAAGCTGTACTGCCCAGTCAGCTTAGTGTTAGAAGCTTCCTGCGAGGGGCTGAATCCTTTTATTGGTCACTAACTCAAGTCTTCACACCCCCTGACTCCAGCTACGTAACTGACTATAAGGGGCTTTGTCTGCCGCGACCTAGGGTCCGGTAGTTCCTGGTTTTCTGTCACGTGCCTGAAACAACAGTGACTCTTCGGTCCCCAGTGACCGGTTTGCAACGTGCTGGACTTCTGCAATCTGAGCAATAATTCTATAATCCACTTGCCTTTCGCCTTGTCCACGCTGGTAACATAAGCATCTTACTAGCAAGGGTTGGAGCAGTCACTTCTTTCCTTTTCCTTCCAATGAAGCTAGCCACGGATGCTCGTTATCACAGGCAGGAGCACTGTCACTGTACCTGATACCGTCCTCTAGACAGGAATGCTGATGACTTTCGTGCTAGTACTTCTCCTTCTTCAGTGGGTGCTGAGAGGGTGATACAGCTCTGACCAGACTAAGGTGTATTCCAAACACCTATACCAGACTCCACTAAATGAACTGGGATGAAGCAGGCTAGACTCTTTCCTCCCTCCAAACGTTTCTCACAGATGTCTAAGCTCTACTCCACACGTCCTCACTGTCCAAAGACAGGAACAAGACTCATCACTCTAACACCTACTTACTTTGACCACTCCTCTAGAGTATACTCCACTACCCTAGGGTGTGTCTAAGTGTGTAGAGTGAATGCATATTGAGCATTAAGCCGCCGTCTCGCCATCACTCTCCAGGGTACTGCGTGTGCCTACCACCAGGCTACACATTCCCCCATGGTAAACGGACAGCACTCCCGGGCTGTAAAATACAAAAGACATTTTGTTTATGCAATAAACTTTTAACAATAACATCTTCCCATCCGGAGGTGAGGAAAATCTTGAACGTTACAAACTTTATAGAAAAATACAAATATCAATTAGCATTCAATAAATATACAAGATATTGTGAAGGACCCGCACCAAACCTTAACGTGGGTCCTGGGTGGCTGCAGGACGTCCGATTGCAGACCTCACTCAGTGCCACACCATAGGGTTTGTTTTTCAGAGGTAGTTTATGGATGGTTTTTGTAAAACCAAGATAGGGCGCCGAAGCGCAACTATGTAAAAGAAAGTTCCGGGTTGCATAGTCCTTAAACCTCAAAGTCCATTTATAAGAAAGACATAATAAATCACATTATAAAAGTGCAACTGTTTATCATTTATCATTTACCAACTATCAATTACCAATTACCCAGCCGGCATTCTATAATTAGAAATATATATTCACTATATATAAACTGTGCAAAACCTTTTTTTTTTTTTTTTTCAAAAACATTTTAAACTTTCTGCTTTTTATTGTGGTAGATCCGATAGGGATCTCACCAACTCTTTACTATTTATTCATCTTCTACTAATATTCACCTTCCACTACATCTTTCACCCCGGGGGCTGAAACGATGCAATGAGCCCTAGATCCCAAGACCAGCAAATCATGTGCTGCGATCAGGGTCTGGGTTGCGACAGTTTTGGTGCGAACCTTGGGGGCGCAACGGGTACACTTTCTTCGCATGACACCGATTGCGTCTCCATTACAGTCAAGATATAGACCGCGTCAGGGTTTGCGATTTAGACTGGGTCGCATGTGGCGATGTGGAGGTGGCTTTAACTTGCGATGAAACTCTGGGTCGCTAGTTGCGATGACTTTGCAGGGGGCGATGCTGGGGCACGCCGGATGCTGCATAACTTCCGCTTGAAGCCTGCTAATGTGCCTGGCTCACCGCTGTATTTGGGGAAGCCATTTCGCCCCAGGCATATATGGGAGCGTTAGGGGCATGATCGGGACTACCGGACTGGGTGCAGGGCCTGCGCCCCCATCTGGCGCTACAATCCCAGACGGTGCGGGATTGGGGCCTCGGCCGGGGCCGCACTGTCACCCGGTTGTTGTGACATCTTAGCGCCCCCTTGGGTTAAAAACGGAGCCTACCGGTTTCAGACGCTGCTATTCACGGGCACAGCAGTGGGAACAGGACCTTCGTCGCAGGCGCTCTGATGTCGAGCGTTCACTTCCTGTTGCAGGACCCTGCGATGGGGTCAGAGCCGGGGGCGTGTCCAAGACTTTGCGCGCTCTTTCAGGTACGCCCACCTTCTTCTCCAGCGCCTGAGGGCGCGAATATGGCGACAAAATGGCGATTTTGGCGCCAAAAGTGCAAACGATCCTTTTTCACAAAAACACTCCACAGGCACACAGGGCTCGCAATGCTGCAAAGTTTGTATCCTGTTCGTGACGCCAAAGTTGTTGTGTCGACCCGCCACCACAATTGTGGGGGTTTCCGGGCAATGGGTACTCAGAGCCGAGCCCGTAGAAGTCTATGGGGATTTTGTCACAGGTAGCTGTGGCTCGGTCTGTGGCCCGGGCGGTCTGGGCGGGATGTTGGGGATATATTTACAGGGATTGATTTATGTACAGTTCGTGACGCCCCTGTAGTGTTCTGGTAATTAGTACCAGCGTGCTGGAGATTCTTTAGGGGGTGGTGAGGCAGCTAGATGTCGGGTCCCCTACAGGTGGGACCGGTCCCTCAAAGTCTATGTGAGTAGTGAAGTCGAGTGCGGTTAAAGAACACAGTCTCACACGGTCAGCGTCTTTCCATACCTTTACTTGCAAGATGTTAAGGCAGGTCCCAGGGGGCTGATCAAGGAGAGTGTATCTTGAGACGGCAGCTGGACAAGTTAGGGGCCTCCTTTATCTCCAATATGACGAGTGCACTAGCATGGAGCGTAGTTCCTCAATTCTCCAGCTTATCCAAAGCTGTACCTGCCCAGTCAGCTTAGTGTTAGAAGCCTTCCTGCGAGGGAGCTGAATCCTTTTATTGTCGTGCACTAACTCAAAGTCTTCACACCCCTGACTCCAGCTACGTACTGACTATAAGGGGCTTGTCTGCGCGGGCCTAGGGTCCGGTAGATTCCTGGTTTTCCTGTCACTGTGCCTGAAACAACAGTGACTCTTCGGTCCCCAGTGACCGGTTGCAACGGTGGGACTTCTGCAATCCTGTAGCACTAATTCTATAATCCACTTGCCTTTCGCCTTGTCCACGCTGGTAACATAAGCACTCTTACTAGCCAAGGGTTGGCAGTCACTTCTTTCCTTTTCCTTCCAATGAAGTAGCCCGGATGCTCAGTTATCACAGGCAGGAGCCGTCCCCCTGTCCTGATACCGTCCTCTAGACGAATGCTGATGACTTTCGTGCTAGTACTTCTCCTTTTCTTCAGTGGGTGCTGAGAGGGTGATACAGCTCTGACCAGAATAAGGTGTATTCCAAAACCTTACCAGACTCCACTAAATGAACTGGGGATGAAGCAGGCTAGACTCTTTCCTCCCTCCAAACGTCTTCTCACAGATGTCTAAGCTCTACTCCACCGTCCTCACTGTCCAAAGACAGGAACTAGACTCATCACTCTAACACTACTACTTTGACCATCCTCTAGAGTATACTCCACTACCCTAGGGGTGTGTCTAGTGTGTTTTCGAGTGAATGCTTTGAGCATTAAGCCGCCGTCTCGCCATACACTCTCCAGGGTACTGCGTGTGCCTACCACCAGGGCTACACATACTAATCCCCGGTAAATAATTCCCCCCATCATACGCCTGACCGCCAGGGCCACGGACCGAGCCCCGCTACCAGTGACATTTCCTATAGAAATCTACAGGCCCCGGCTCCGAGTACCCATATCCCTGGAAACCCACAATTGTGGTGCGGTCACACAGTTGCACTGTATTGCACTGCAGCAGCACATTACACAGGGACAGGACGACTGGTTGCCATTGAAGGAAACATGAATGCGGCCAAGTACAGAGATATCCTGGATGAAAACCTTTCCAGAGTGCTCTGGACCTCAGACTTGGCCGAAGGTTCACCTTCCAACAAGACATGACCCTAAGCACACAGCTAAAATAACAAGGAGTGGCTTCAGAACAACTCTGTGACCATTCTTGACTGGCCCAGCCAGAGCCCTAAACTAAACTAATTGAGCATCTCTGGAGAGACCTGGAAATGGCTGTCCACCAACATTCACCATCCAACATGACTGAACCGGAGAGGATCTGCAGGAAGAATGGCAGAGGATCCCCAAATCCAGGTGTGAAAAACTTGTTGCATCATTCCCAAGAAGATTCGTGGCTGTATAGCTCAAAAGGTGCTTCTCCTCAATACTGAGCAAAGGGTCTGAATACTTATGACCATGTGATATTTTCAGTTTTTCTTTTTTAATAAATTTGCAAAAATTTCTACATTTCTGCTTTTTTTCAGTCAAGATGAAATGCAGAGTGTACATTAATGAGAAAAAATGAACTTTTTTGAATTTACCAAGTGGCTGCAATGAAACAAAGAGTGAAATATTTAAAGGGGTCTGAATACTTTCCATACCCACTGTAACTCAGCCCCCATAGAGTATAAACGCAACCCCAAAGAGTATAATGCAGCCACCATAGTGTATAATGCAGCCCCCATAGAGTAAAAATACAGCCCCCATAGAGTATAATGCAAGCCCCACAGTGTATAATGAAGCCTTATAGACAGGGGCAAATTAAGAGTAGCAGGACCTGGACAGTTTAGAAGGTGTGGGCCCCTCAGGTACTGATGTATCTTGTGACATGTCACATGATCCCCTTTGATAAATCATATGATACGTCATGCAAGTAACCACATGTGCTCTGGTACAAATCCTTACACGTTAAATGACAGAGATGTGGCGCGGTTAGTGCTCAAATTTTCCTCTTGTGTACAGCGCTATAGATAGCATAGCACTATACAAAATAGAGCAGGGGTGGGAGATAACAGAACGTGAATATTGTGGAGGCCAAACCAATAGGCTAAAATTAATTTTGCTCAATATTAATATAATATGAAAGCATAATTATTAATAATTGTATGACTTAATGTGAGCAGAATTAAGTATGCTGAGTCGCTGACATCCCCCTTATATACGTATGACCAACCATATAGCCCCCTACATACCCCTACATACAATATGAGCCCCCACACAGACCCCTCAATCAACAGCTAAAGCGATCAACCGATAGGGCCTTTATACATGTGAACCATAACCAAAAAAACTAAATATCTCTCTTTATTTAGTTACTTTAAAAACCCAATAAATAAAAAATAAATGCACACATATTAGACAGAAAACCAGTGATATAAAAAAAGAGCAGAAATGAGGGAAGATAGGGACAAAATTTGCCCTTCACAATTCCCTTCCGGACAGCGGAGGTTGGCACCCTAAGTGAAACGGTATGGTGCCCCGCTCCTTGTCGATTGCCCCTATATATACCTACCACTAGGGCCCTACATACAAATGAGCCCCCACATAGCTAACTATAAAGATTATAAGGCCCAAAATAGCTCTCTATATACAGTATGAGCCCCACAGGGCCGCCGTCAGGGCATTACTGCCCTGACTGGCATATGGGGCCTGATGAACAGAGGGGCCCACATTAGGCCCCATCTCATCTGCTCACGGGCCCAGCGATGCAGTAACTAAACCTGCATCCAAGACCGCGTCCGACGGCCCGCACGGCAATAGTTAAAAGCCTCCAGCCAATCGGAGGCTGGCAGCTGATGTCAGCGCGCACGTCACCGGCGTATGACATCATTGTCATTCGCCGGCGAGTACGTGCTTGAACGGCATGAAGGTATCATCGCCCACAGGAACGCGGCCAGGTAAGGAGAAAACTTTTTTATTTTTATTGAAAGCGGCATGGGGGCAGGATGGGAGACACAGGGGGAAGATTAGAGACACAGGAGGAAGAATGGAGACACAGGAGGAAGAATGGAGACACGGAAAAAATAGAGACACAGGAGGAAGAATGGAGACACAGGAGGAAGAATGGAGACACAAGGGGAAGAATGGAGACACAGGAGGAAGAATGGAGACATAGGAGGAAGAATGGAGACATGGGAAGAATGGAGACACAGGAGGAAGAATGGAGACACAGGGGAAGAATGGTGACACAGGAGGAAGAATGGAGACATGGGGAAGAATGGAGACACAGGAGGAAGAATGGAGTCACAGGGAAGAACGGAGACACAGGAGGAAGAATGGAGACACAGGAGGAAGAATCGAGACACGGGGCAGGATGGAGACACAGGAGGAAGAATGGAGACACAGGAGGAAGAATGGAGACACAGGAGGAAGAATGGAGACACAGGAGGAAGAATGGAGACACGGGGAAGAATGGAGACACAGGAGGAAGAATGGAGACACAGGAGGAAGAATGGAGACAGAGGAGAAGTATGGAGACACAGGGGGCAGGATGGAGACACAGGAGGAAGAATGGAGACACAGGAGGAAGAATGGAGACACAGGAGGAAGAATGGAGACACATGAGGAAGAATGGAGACATAGGAGGAAGAATAGAGACATGGGGAAGAATGGAGAAACAGGAGGAAGAATGGAGACACAGGGGAAGAATGGTGACACAGGAGGAAGAATGGAGACATGGGGAAGAATGGAGACACAGGAGGAAGAATGGAGTCACAGGGAAGAATGGAGACACAGGAGGAAGAATGGAGACACAGGAGGAAGAATCGAGACACGGGGCAGGATGGAGACACAGGAGGAAGAATGGAGACACAGGAGGAAGAATGGAGACACAGGAGGAAGAATGGAGACACAGGAGGAAGAATGGAGACACGGGGAAGAATGGAGACACAGGAGGAAGAATGGAGACAGAGGAGAAAGTATGGAGGACACAGGAGAAAGTATGGAGACACAGGGGGCAGGATGGAGACACAGGAGGAAGAATGGAGACACAGGAGGAAGAATGGAGACACAGGGGAAGAATGGAGACACAGGAGAAGAATGGAGACACAGGAGGAAGAATGGAGACAGGGGAAAAAATGGAGACACAGGAGGAAGAATGGAGACACAGGAGAAAGTATGGAGACACAGGGGCAGGATGGAGACACAGGAGGAAGAATGGAGACATGGGGAAGATGGAGACAAGGAGGAAGAATGGAGACACAGGAGGAAGAATGGAGACACAGGGGGCAGGATGGAGACACAGGAGGAAGAATGGAGAAACAGGGGAAGAATGAGACACAGGAGGAAGAATGGAGACACATGAGGAAGAATGGAGACACAGGGAAGAATGGAGACACAGGAGGAAGAATGGAGACACAGGAGGAAGAATGGAGACACGGGGAAAAATGGAGACACAGGAGGAAGAATGGAGACACAGGAGAAAGAATGGAGACAGGGGGCAGGATGGAGACACAGGAGGAAGAATGGAAACATGGGGAAGAATGGAGACACAGGAGGAAGAATGGAGACACAGGGGGCAGGATGGAGATACAGGAGAAGAATGGAGAAACGGGGAAGAATGGAGACACAGGAGGAATGGAGACACAGGAGGAAGAATGGAGACCCAGGAGGAAGAATGGAGACAGAGGGGGCAGGATGGGAGACACGGGGCAGGATTGAGACACAGGGGGCAGGATGGAGACAGATGGGGCAGGATCATGGGGCAGTATGGATACAATGGAGACAGATGGGGCAGGATCATGGGGCAGGATCATGAGGACAGATGGGGCAGGATCAGGGGACAGATGGGGCAGGATCACTGGACAGATGAGGCAGGATCACGGGACATCACATGGGGCAGAATAGATACTCATGAGGGCAGGATGGGAGAACATATGGAACCAGATGAGAGAACATATGGCTGGAGCCGGAATGAGACACAGGGGGGCCAGGATGGGGGATATTATTACCATAAGGGCTAATTAAGGGATATTGTTACTGTAGTGATGTATTTATTTTATGTTTTGAGGATACTGTTTTAAATGGGGGAGGCGGTCCTGTTACTGAGCGACACTATGTCGCCTTTTTTTCCTTCATCTGATGTAGTTTAGAAGTTTGGGGAAAAAGTAATGTGTTCTGCAAGCGGTGCTCTGGATAACTGTGTTATTTCCTGCAGAGACGAGCCCTGGCTGGATGAAGATAAAAAGCAAAGATGATGGACTTCACCTAGAGACGTCACTGGTGAGTCAGTGTGTTACCTGTACACTGACACTATACACTGTACACTATATACAGCGGTCCTGTGTACAATGTCACCAGTTATCACTGTATTACCTTTACACTGACACTATATACAGAGTCCTGTGTATAATGTCAATGATCACAGTATAACCTGTATAATATATACAGCGTTCATGTGTATAATGTCAACTGGTGATCCCTGTATTACTGTACACTATACACTATATACAGAGCTCCTGTGTTTAATGTCACCAGTAATCATTGTATTACCTCTACACAAACACTGCATACTAAGTTACAGATCTCCTTTGTATAATGGCACTTATGGTAATATTAGTATTGTGCTTTTTATTAATGATCAGTATTGTAGCATTCAGTCACTATGTGGTGGTAATATGTTGTCCGGCCATGGTGTGGCGGTATTTGTTCCTTGCATGTGGTATTATTGGTTACCATGTGGCGATAATATGTGATCTGGATGTGATGTGATGGTATTTGTCCTTTGTACGTGATATTATTCGCTCACTGTGGTGGTAATATATGGTTTGGACATGGTTGTGGTAGTATTTGTTCCTTACATGTGGTATTATTGGTCACCATATGGTGGTAATTTGTGATTGGACATGGTGCGGTGGTATTTGTCCCTTGTATGTGCTATTATTTGGTCACTATGTGGTGGTAATATGTGGTCTGGTCATGGTGCGGTGGTATTTGTCCCTTGTATGTGCTATTATTTGGTCACTATGTGGTGGTAATATGTGGTCTGGTCATGGTGTTAGCGATATTGTTCCTTGTATGTGGCATTATAGGTCTCTATGTGGTGGTAATATGGTGTCTGGTCATTGATGCGGTGGTATTTGTCCCTTGTATGTGATATTATTTGTCATTTTAAAAATTGAAAAAGTAAATAAAAATATACCTAAATTGTATTGGATATTTTATCAAATGATTAATAAGATAGAGTAGAGTAGAGCTCGGCCAAAAGAGTCTACCTGTCATGATGGCGGCTGAAAAAATCTTTTGGCCAAAACAAAAGCTGCTGGCTATATGTGTGATCTGGTGATGGGAACTGTTAATGTGTGATTGGTGAGAAGTGGAGTTTTTCCAAGAGAGAGAGCGGTGGGGATGTGGACAGTTTGAGGGGTAGAGCCTGGGTGGAGTCTCAAGGGGGCCCGAAAATGTTGCCAGTATGGGGCCCCAAAATTCTTAGTGGCAGCCCTGAGCCCCTATATTGCTATCTAGGTACAGTTGAGCACTTATATAACTCCCTATATACAGTATAAGCCCACATGGCTCCCTATATACAGCATGAGCCCCATAAAGCCTTCTACATACAATATGAGCCCACACATAGGTCCCTAGATACAGTATGTGCCCCATATAGCCTATTTACAGTATGAGCCTGCACATGCCCCTTATATAAAGTATGATCCCCATATAAGCCTCCTTTATACAGTATGAGCCCCCATATAGCCTCCTATTATACAGTATGAGTCCCCATATAGTCTCCTATATACAGTATGAGCCACTATATAGCCCACTATATACAGTGTGAGCCCTTATATAGCCTCTTATATACAGTGTGAGCCTGCACATTGCCTCCTATATTACAGTACGAGCCCTCACATTCCCCATACACCATTTATAAAAAATAAAAAAAACATACAGACATACTCGCCTCACTCCTGTTCCCCGCTCTGCTCTGGTCCCCGAGGCTCCACTTCTAGTTGGCCAGCCCGTACATTGCAAACGCAATGACATAATTGTGCCGGCGCCAGTTGATGACAGCATAGGCGACAGGAGCTCCCTGGAGCAGCGCCTGCCATTCTGTAGCAGAGCCAGGAAAGCTACTTGTCGGATATGTGTGCCACCAATAGCGGAGCACAAAAACATTATGAGCGCAATCTGGCGATGGGCCCCCCCCGGAGACCCAGACCCCGGGCGGTAGCCCAGATTGCCCTCATCTAATCCACGTATGCTCATAGAGTATAACGCAGCCCCATATTACTCCAGTATTATGGCCACCAGGTAATCACTGATTTAAAAATAAATACAGACTCATTTCTCTCCATACCCACCCTGCTCTGGTCTCTGCAGCGCGTCTACTCGACAGCTCCACTGCTTGGCAGAGCGGAAACGCGGTGAAGTGAGGTCATCGTGCGTCAGAAGCAGCAGAGGGGGATTTCAACTGTATCGGCATCTATGATGCTGCTACAGTTGAATGTGTGATGCATGGGAGGTCACTGGGCCCCCTGACTCACTGAACACATAGTGGCCATTGGCCGAGGGCCCCTGAGAGAGTGGAGTCTGTAGGCAAATGCCTAGCTTGCCTGCCCCATAACTCCGGCCCTGGTCTAGGTTGGCAGCCTATCCTGCTGGATTTGAATTACACATTTTTTTGTAAATGGTTGTTCCTAAAATCGCAATGTGATCTCTTTATATGATCCTCAATATTTCCATTATCTATGATTTTTGGAACTTACAGACAGAACTTGAAAACCAATCTCTTCAAGAAAGCTTATATCTTGCAATGAACCTGTCCTGCTGCAGCCACTAATCTACTGTCTCTATCTCCATTATCCTGCAGACTATAAGCCCGCAAGGGCAGGGCCTTCTCTCTATGTACCAGTCTGTCATTGTTAATTTGTTCATTCTAATTTATTTGCATTTTGTACATTAACCCCTTTTCACATGTACATGTTCACATGTAATACAATAGAAATAGAATCAATGGTGCTCTAAAATAAAAAATAATAATAATAAATAGTAATCACATATACATTTATTCCTTTATACCAATATAATGCATTTTTAAATTTGTCCATTTTGGACACATCCTCCCCCTCCCCCAAGAATGACCCTCCAGACTCTATTTACCCTCCAGTTGCCATTGGAACCATCCTTTTCAAATTCAAGATCATGCATGGTAATGCGTGGTCATGCCTGGTGCAGTCTCTCTCTCTTAGATTCCTGCCCAGATAGTTCTATAGTGTCTAGAAAGAAGCTTGTACTGTGATGGATTATGTCATGGAAAGTGTCAGAGTCTTATTCATTTCAGTGCAGAGAGCTCCAAACAGTTAAACAGCTTTGTGCTGTTAAGTAAGAAGAAAGACATAGTAAAGGAAGGATTGTACACAAGAGGTGTGTAGATATATACTGCATAAGGGAGATGAAAGTAGTGATGAACTGTAGGATGACTCTCTGTATATGGGGCTAAGAACAATATAATGAAGGAGGGGACTGAATGCAGGGGACAGAGAGGAGCAAAGTACTGTAGGATGGAGCTCTGTATTCAAGGGCTAAGAGGAATGATATTCTGCAGGAGGGGGCTCTGTATACAGGGGGGTGATATTAGTTGAGCTACATTTGTTGCCTGCTTCTGAGAGATTAGTGATGTGAAACTGCAAATGTCACTGTATTTGTGTTATGTTAGGTAGCTGAGGAGGACAGGAACAACAGCAGGGCAGCGAACACCTGAGATGTTGGTAACTTATGGGTTGCAGATTCCTAAACTAACCACACAACTAGAGGTAGCCGTGGAGCGTTCCTACGTTGATCCTAGACGCCTCGTCACAGCCTGAGAGATAACTACACCTAAAGGCAGAAAGATGAAAGCTATCTGCCCGGAGCAGATCCCCAAAGAAAATAGGAAGCCCCCCAAACATGTAATGGCGGTTAGACAAGAAGAAAGCACCGACACAGACAGAAAATAGAATGAGCAAACGCTGGGGGCCACAAGCTGACTAAATAGGATAGGACAGGAGAGATTACTTTCGGCAACCCAGAAAACCCTACAAAAATCCAACAATTTTGATTACAAAAATACTGAGATCACACGATCTCGCCACCCACTAAATCATATCTCAGTGTGAACAAAACTAAGCCGTAGCCGCTGAAAAAGCAGGAAAAAGCAAATGAAAAAAACAACAGTGGCTACAGACAAACTGTGAGGAGCACAGGCCCCAGGAGGGGAACCCGGCTGTCCTCCCAAAATGTGCAGAAAAACTATGCAAATAGCAAGCACAAAAAGAAAAGCAGAAAATATCTTATCTGAAAGTAGCAGACGCAGGCAAGACACTAGCAACTTCAAATGAACCAGGAACACAATTGAGACCAGACAATTGATCACCGGCGCCTCATGGGAGGGAACCTCCCTTATATCAGTCCAGTCAGTGATCCCCAGATTGCCATTCCTCGCTGAAGGTTCAGTACTGTCCTGTAACCACCAGAGGGAGCCTCTGCTCCTTCACAACAGTATTGATGCATATGGCAGATAATTATCTTCTGCTTTATTCATACAATATACCGGCATTTCATTTTCAAAAAACTGTCCGTCAGCAGCAGGTAGCAAACACAGCTAGCACTATTGTTTGTGGAAGAGGTTACGACAGTTGAGCTCAGCTAGAAGCATCTAATGAGCTGCAGCTATAGTGCTCTAAATGGCATAAGGTGATTCTTTACACTTCGATTAGATTGTGAGCTAGAGTTGGGTAGTCAAGAATAAACAGGAGAGTGGAGGAAGGGGTAAGTAGCACTTCGGAGAAGCAGAGTGCAGCTGGGGAATGTTGTTTTAGCAGATTTTGTTTATGTGAAGTTGGATGCACAGAAGGGCAGAAAGAGTTGGAAAAATAACAAAGGTACAAGAAATAAAGTTTATGCAGGGCTTAGTCTGTATATTCACAATAAGTATCCATTTATGCTCTACTTTGGAATAATAATTAGATGTAGAATTAACCATTTAATTTTTCGTATTAGAAAGCAGCAGCAAGCAGCAAGCAAGCACAATAGTTTAAAAAAAAATAAATCAGAACTCAGTGTCAGAGAATGTGTGCTTGCAAAAACGAATTACTTTAATGGAGTTTTGCATTTCTGGTAATCCTTTTGTTAAGGGGGGAAATAATTGTGTTTTAAAAATGAAAAAAAATTAATAAAAAAATCGACATTGAACTGCAACACTTTTTCACAAAGTGTGAGTGTCGCAGACAAGGTTTTATTAGTGAAATTTCACATCTACATACCTAAACTAATACAGTGGCCTGACACAGTATTTTCACTTTTGGATGTGCTTTCTGCCTCCTTTTTTTAGTAGGGGTGGGGGTGAGATTTTTTTATAAAAAAAAAATCAGTAAAACTTTTTTGCCAAAATATCCAGCTATATAAGTGAATATGCCAGTTTTTACATATCTGTTTTACAGTACAATTTTAAAACTCGTAGATCCACACCAATACTTGGCCTGTTGCAGGTGAGTGACCCCACCACAATTGTGGGTTACCAGGGCAATGGGGCACTCGGAGCCGAGCCCCGGAAGTCCATGGGATTTGTGTCACTGGCAGCGGTGGCTCGGTCCGGGCCCTGGCGGTCAGGCGTATGATGGGGGAATATTTACAGGGGATTATTAGGTAGTTCGTGACGCCACCTGTGGTTTCTGGTAATGTGTACCAGCGCTGCTATGAGGACTTTCACAGGGATGTTACGGGGCAGCTTGGTAGTAAGTCTCCCACAGGCGGACGTGTCCCTGGAAGTCTATGGTGGTGATTATGCAGGGTGCAATTAATAATCCAGTCGCACACAAGATAGCTTCTTTTTCATACCTTTACTTGCAGGTTTTTAAAATGCAGGTCCCGGGAAGTGGGTCGGGGTGGAAAAGTGCACATCCAGGTAGCAGCTTAGCAGGTTAGAGGCCTCCTTTACTTTCAATATAATGTGAGTTTACTTGCTTGAAGCCGAAGTTAACTCTATAGCTGTTCCTGCCCGGCCAAGTTGTGGTGAAGCCTTCCAATGATGAAAACTAGGTTCTTTACTTTTGCTGATCAGCTCAAAGTCCCTATTTCACCTGACTCCGGTTACGTACTGACACTTAGGGCTGCTATCTGCGACCTGTAGTCCAGAAGCCTCTGGTTTTCTTGTCACTATGCTTGAAACAATAGTGATACTTCGGTCCCCAGTGACCGGTTATTTAGTGCAGGTAAATCAATCCTAAGGCACTGCTCTGTACTCTCCATGCGCCTTCGCCCTGCTTTCCGCTCTTAACATAAGCACTCCACCTTCTTATGGTAGTACAATCAATCCCTTCTTACTTCTTTTTGTATCTTCTAGAGCTCGCTGACAGATTCTCAGTATTCTCCCAGTTCAGGAGCACGTCGACTGAAACTTCACTGTCCTTGGGACAGGCGACTGAAGTTTTCTGCTGCTAATTTTTTTCTCTCAAACTGTCTCTGTCTTCAGGTTAAGGAGCAGCAGCTCTGACTAGGCTAGGATGAACTGGCTCACCCATACTAGCCTCCACTTTCGGAATGCTGACAGATCTGACATAGAAACTTCTTCCTCCCTCCAAGTCCAGGCTAGACTGACTCACTGCACCTGCACATCCTAAGACAGGAAACTGACTTATGGGTGTGTCCTAAAATGGTTTGGACATGAGTGAATGAATTATCAACTTTAGCTGGTACCTTCTGTGCCACTTCCCTGGATTTTCATGTGTACCTGCGAAGCTGGGGCTACACATCCCCCCTTGTAAAACACAGCACTCCCGGGCTGTAAAAGACAAAAAGACATTTTGTTTTGCAATAACAATAACATTATAACTCATCCCATCGGGAGGTGAGGATCTCTTGAAGTTACATTATGTACAGTAAGAAAATACAAAAGTATCAAAACATTATATTACACGATACTTGTGAAGGACCCGCACCAAACCTTCAACGTGGGTCCTGGGTGGGCTGCAGGACATCTGACTGCAGACCTCGCTCAGTGCCACACCATAACGGGTTTTATTGTTCGAGGTAGTGAATTGTGGCTTCATGTAAAACCAGGTGATGCACCGTAGTGGCAACTATTTACAAGATGGTTCTGGGCTGGCACAGTCCTCAGCCTCTCAGTCCATTGACATAATAAAAGACATATTATAATATACATATTTCAAGTTGCATCATTCTTCAATAACTTTTACTTTACCCAAACAGGGCATTTTATTTAAACTATGCATTCAATTTTTCACATTTTCAATTACTTTGTACCCAGACGGGTATTCTATTTATTATAGTAAACATCAATATAATTGTCAATCATGTAAACATTCTCTTACTTATAAAGTGCAAATTTAGCAACATTCTCAAACTTTTTTACATTTCAATTCTTAACTGTGGTAAACCCTTGACTGGGTCCTACCGGGGATTTACTTTTGTTTGCTTCGATTACATTTCCAATCCGGGGGCTGGAACATGCGATGCTCTTTAAGCACATGACAAATGGGTCGTGACCTGCTATCCAAGTCTGGGTAGCGACTGTTTCATCCTAACCACGGTCCCATCGGGTGACTCCGTCATGTAGGATGCAAGCGGTATCTCCGAAGGTGTCGTGTTGGTGCCCGCTATATCCGGCTGGTGCAAATTGCGATTTGAAATGGGTCGTAGCTTGTGTTTTGGTACGAGGCACTGGTAGAGAAGATATGCAGGGGGCGCTTCAAACTGTGATGTACGTTCAGGGGGGCGGAGCCGGGGCACGGCCTGGTGCAACGGGAGCTGGGACTGTGACGCGCTGGCAATGGTGACGTTACCTGCGTCGGGACGGGATCTCTGACGACTGCGACTTTAGGGCATACCATCCCTTCATACCCCATTGCCGTGTATGGTTACTATGTCCCCGTTGATCAGGTCCCTCCCGGGATGGCCGATGGCAGGTGGGTACTACGTCCCTGCGACTGAAAAGACCCCTGGGTAGAGGCCGGTTCTCTAATGAAGCCCCAGCCCTTCCGGAGCTGGAACTCTGTCACACACCCCTGCCGCCGCGGTTCCCTTAGAGTACCTTTTTCCCTGCGACACTTTCCTTATCCGCAACCAGCTGCTCGTACTGCCGCTGCCGGTTCCGCTGCACTTCCCGCCTTCCTCCTGCCGGCGTCGCTGTTCCTCTTCGCGACGCTGCCACTCACGTTCCCACTGGCGCGTAGGCGAACGTCATCCAGACGCGCCATCTCATCCCAGTCGACGTCTGGTAACGATGGGACAAGGACCCCTCCCGGTGTTCCTATCGGGGAACGATCATCTGCTGCGGCCTCCTGACCTGGCTGGCGTTCCGGAACTGGTGGTACTCCTCAGCCTCCTTCGCCTCCACCGCTCCGTCGGTGGGATCAGGTATGGCACTTTGGTGGTCGCCTCCAGGTACTCCCTTAGCCTTCTTCATTAGGGCTTTCGGATAATCCAATGTCAGGGTGCTGTCAGGGGGAGAGGACACTGCGTCCCTGGGCAGCCGCTGATTCTGGGGGCGCCAGCGTCTCTCCGTCTCATCCATTTCAGCTCTTCGCAGGATCAGCTGTTTCAACTCTGCATTTTCTTCCCGACTTCCAGCAAGGTTTGCTTCAGGTCCCAGACTAGGGATGATCCTGTTCCAGTAACATCTTAGCTGGGGAACGGGCCGCTGCTCCACCGCTTTCTCACACAGCTGCTCCCGTCCGGACTCCATCTCGTCCCAGGCCACACTGGTGGTATTGAACCAGAGCAGTCCGGTCTCTTCCGTGGAGGCGGGGTTTTGCGTTCCTCCTCTTCGCAGGGAAGGTGAAGAGGAGGCGGACCTCTTTTTGCTTGGGCAGGATCGCATATTATAATAGCACTTTGAGAGGGCGGCCATTATCTCGCGCCAGGGGGGTACACACCCACGAATGCACGCCCCCACCTTCTTCTCCAACGCTGAGGGCGCGATTTTAGCGCGCAAAATGGCGGATTTTAGCGCCAAAAAATAGCAAACAGTCTCTTTTCTCCTCCCAAACAGTTCAGTAGGCAACACAGGGCTCACAACTGCAAGTTTTGCATCCTGTTCGTTGGACGCCAAGTTGAGTGACCCGCACACAATTGTGGGTTACCAGGGCAATGGGGCACTCGGAGCCGAGCCCACGGAAGTCTATGGGATTTGTGTCACTGGCAGCGGTGGCTCGGTCTGTGGCCCTGGCGGTCAGGCGTAATGATGGGGGAATATTTACAGGGGATTATTAGGTAGTTCGTGACGCCACCTGTGGTTTTGGTAATTGTTGTACCCAGCGGCTGCTATGAGGACTTTCACAGGGGATGTTAGGGGCAGTTGGTATAAGTCTCCCACAGGCGAGAGTGTCCCTGGAAGTCTATGGTGGTGATTATGCAGGGTGCAATAATAATCCAGTCGCACACAAGATAGCTTCTTTTCATACCTCTTTACTTGCAGGTTGTTAATGCAGGTCCCGGGAAGTGGTCGGGGTGGAAAGTGCACATCCAGGTAGCGCTTAGCGGTTAGAGGCCTCCTTTACTTTCAATATAATGTGAGTTCTACTTGTTGAAGCGAAGTTAACTCTATAGCTGTTCCTGCCCGGCCAATGTTGTGGTTGGAGCCTTCCAATGATGAAACTAGGTTCTTACTTTGTGATCAGGCTCAAAGTCCCTATTTACCTGACTCCGGTTACGTATTGACACTTAGGGCTGCTATCTGCGACCTGTAGTCCAGACGCCTCTGGTTTCTTGTCACTATGCTTGAAACAATAGTGATACTTCGGTTCCCCAGTGACCGGTTATTTAGTGCAGGTAAATCAATACCTAAGGCATGCTCTGTACTCCACTGCGCCCTTCGCCCTGCTTTCCGCTCTTAACATAAGCACTCACACTTCTTATGGTAGTACAAGTCAATCCCTTCTTACTTCTTTTTTGTATCTTTCTTAGAGCTCGCTGACAGATTCTCGTATTCTCCCAGTTCAGGAGCACGTGACTGAACTTCACTGTCCTTGGGACAGGCGACTGAAGTTTCTGCTGCTACCTTCTTTCTCTCAAACTGTCTCTGTCTTCAGGTTAAGGAGCAGCTCTGATAGCTAGGATGAATGGCTCACCCATACTAGCCTCCACTTTCGGAACTGCTGACGATCTGACTGAACTTCTCTCCCTCCAAGTCCAGGCTGACTGACTCACTGCACCTGCACATCCTAAGACAGGAAACTGACTTTAGGGTGTGTCTAAAATGTGTGTGACATGAGTGAATGAATATCAAGCTTTAGTGGTACCCTTCTGTGCACTTCCCTAGATTTTCATGTGGTACCTGCGAAGCTGGGCTACCACAAGGTGCTAACTTTTTTGGCTTGACAGCCAGCTTGGGCTGCGCCAATTCCAACTCTGGGGGGGGGCAGAAAATGCAGTTGCCTGGGAGACAGCCGCACCGCCACATCAGGTGGCCTGACGGCACCCCTTGCTGGTTGCGCCCAAGGCAGATGCCTTGCTTTCCTCTTCCTCACTAGATGTGAGTAGTCGCACAACACCAGGGTTATGGGGTACTCGGCACGAGCCCGTTGAAGTCTAGGGGAATGTCACAAGCAGCACAGCTCGGTCCGTTGCCCTGGGGCGCTCATTCAAAGGGGAATATTTACAGGGATTTTTAGGAATAGTTTGTGACACCACTGTGTCGACCCGCCACCACAATTGTGGATTACCAGGGCAAGGGGTACTCAGAGCCGAGCCCGTAGAAGTCTATGGGGGATTGTCACAGGTAGCGGTGGCTCGGTCTGTGGCCCTGGCGGTCTGGCGTATGTTGGGGATATTTTACAGGGGATAAATTTATATACAGTTCGTGACGCCACTGTAGTCTTCTGGTAATTAGTACCAGCGCTGCTGTAGATCTCTGAGGGGATGGTGATGCAGCTAGATGTCGGGTCCCCTCAGGTGGGAATGGTCCCTCCAAGTCTATGAAGTTAGTGAAGTCGGGTGCAGATAAAATAACACAGTCTCACACGGTCACGTCTTTCCAT
>JARQOD010012024.1:0-21164 GCA_033576555.1 Oophaga sylvatica | reverse complement strand
CAAACAGTCTCTAGTAGGCCCTTTTTACGAAGTTGACATCTGCCCATATTTTTTGGCCTTTTTTGGGCAGAAATTAGGAGGCCGTGTGCGACTGCGGGGAAGGGCTTTCCAAAGGGATGTGTACCCTATCCGGTACCTTGTGTCTTGTTGGGTCATTGTCACGGTCCAGAAGAAGCTAAAGTAGTTTCTGTGACCCTCTTAGAGGGGAAACGTGGAACTTTTGTAATCACCCATAAATGCCCCGTATCTCTGCGAAAGAGGTAGTTAACGGGTTTTTGGAGGGGAAACTCGAGTTTTATTATAAAAGGAGGTTTCCTTGAAAAGGAGGGGTGGCCCCCGGGGGTGGACGGAAAAGTCACGGCAAGTGACAGGGACAGTTTGGGGTTAGGGGGAGGTAGTCACGGCAAGTGAGGGGCAGTCTTGGGGGACGGCGGTAGTCCGGAAAGTGACCGGGGCAAGTTCTGGGGGACGGGGCGGTGTCCGGCAAGTGAGGGTACTCTCCTATGGGGAAAATTTGTTAACCAGAGATTCCGCAGTGGATGTCCAGGATGGAGCGGGGAAAAGGGCCCGAGGGTTTTTGCCCAAAGACTACAAAAAAGGAATTTGGAGGAGTTTCGTTCGTTTTGTTGTAAGAAAATTTTGGGCCCCCAAGGAGGAGATCCCCCCAGTCGTGGTGGGCATTAACAAAGTGCGGAGATTAAGGTCAGTTCTGATTGTTCGCTCGCTTGTCATTGGACTGCGGGTGGTAAGGGGGGAAACCCAAAGGCTAGCAATTAAAAGTGGCCCTCCCAAAAACGGGGGAACGTACCCCCGATCCAAACCCATGTGACGGGCCCAGCCCTAAAAGAGGGAAAGATGTGGCGGATAAAGTCTTTACCCAAAATTTCGGGTGCAGAGGGAAACCCCTGGCGGGGGAATGAAGGGGAGCCATTTGGAAAATCGGCAACGACCACCAAATACCCTACAACAGCAGAGACGGGGAGATTGTTTTTGAAATCCTGGCTTATGCGCCAGGGGGCGGGGTACAGGAAGCGGAAAAAAAGACGGGGCCGGCGGCGGTGTCTGGAACTTTGTTCGGGCACAGGAGACACAGGGAGAAACAAAATTATTTTGTCCTTTTGGGGTTGGCCACCGTAAGGCCCAGTAATGAGCTGGAGGGTTTTTTCTGACCAGCGGGCCAGTAGTTTGCGAATGTCCCCGTGTGGATCCTCTCCCCTCGGTTACCATAAAAGTTTACCGGAGGGAGACGATTTAGACTCAGGGAGCCCCCTGCATCACTCTGGCGGGATCGATGTTGTTTAGGTTCCTCCGAGACCCGCACGGAAGGACCGGGAAAAGGGTCCGCCTTGATTTTTCTTGTCGGCCGGGCGAAAATGTAAGAAAAAATCAAAGGGGAAAAAAACGGGGAAAACGGGCTTGGCGGGGTTTAAATCTCTGGGCATGCTGGAGGAAAGCCAGATTTTGTGGTCAGTGTAAATGATTACCGGATGAAGAGCCCCCTCGAGTAGGTAACGCCACTCCTCCAATGCCAGCTTGATGGCCAAAAAATCTCGGTCTCCTATGGAGTATTGCGCTCAGAAGAGGAGAAGAGTTTGGAGAAGAAGCCGCAAGATACCATCCTCCCGGATGAAGATTTTTGAGTAAGTACCGCTCGGCTCCAGAAGAGGAAGCGTCCACCTCCAGGAAGAACTGCTTGTTGCCGTCCGGGCGATGCAGCACTGGAGCGGAAGAGAAGGCCTGTTTTAAAGAAAGAAAGCCTCCTCTGCTTCGGGCGTCCACTGTTTGGGATTAGCATCCTTGCGGTGTGAGCGCGGAGATTGGAGCAGTCCGGGAAGAGAAGTGCGGTATGAAAAGGCGGGTAATAATTGGCGAATCCCAGGAACCGCTGAATGGCCTTCAACCCCTCCGGTCGGGGCCATTTCTCGATGGCAGACAGTTTTCTCCGGATCCATTCGTAGGCCTGTCTGAGAAATGATGTAGCCCAAAAACGGAAGCGAGGTCTGCTCAAAGAGGCACTTCTCATATTTGGCGAAGAGGTGATTCTGCCTGAGCCTGAGCAGAACCTGACGAACATCCCTCCGGTGAGACTGGAGATCCGGAGAGAAGACCAAGATGTCATCTAATACACCACAACGCAGGTAGAGAAGGTCCCGGAAGATGTCATTGACCAACTCCTGAAAGACTGCTGGAGCATTACAGAGACCAAAGGGCATCACCAAATACTCGTAGTGGCCGTCCGGGTGTTGAATGCCGTCTTCCATTCATCTCCCCGACGGATACGGACTTAGGTTTATATGCCCCACGAAGATCCAGTTTGGTGAAGATTCTAGCCCCCTCAGACGATCAAACAATTCTGGATGAGCGGAAGAGGGTACTTATTCTTCACCGTGATCAAATTTAGGCCTCTGTAGTCAATACAGGGACGGAGAGAGCCGTCTTTCTTTTTTACGAAGAAAAAAACCTGCTCCCGCTGGGGAGGTGGATTTCCGGATGAATCCTTGGCCAAATTCTCCTCGATATATTCGGACATCGACCTGGTCTCAGCAGCGGACAATGGGTAATACGCCCAGGGGAGGCGTTAGTACCGGGTAGCAGGTCGATCGGGCAATCATACGGTCTGTGAGGGGGTAATGCTCTGCTTCCTTTTTATTAAAAGACATCAGCGAATGACAATATGGAATCGGGAGCCCTGTAGTTAGTTGGTGTAGGAGAAGGATGGACGGGATGAAACAGGAACCAAACACGTCTTATGACAGTCCTGTCCCCAGCGAAGGATCTCTCCAGTCTGCCAGTCGAGCACGGGTGCATGCTTTTGGAGCCAAGGCAGACTTAGTAAGAAAGCGTGAGAGAGTTACCAGGCAGAACATGAAAACGAGATGCTTCAGAATGCAACATTCCCACCTGCAGGGTTATGGCTTCAGTGATAAGTTGGATGGGACGTGGTAGGAGACCCCGTCCACAGCAGCAACAGATACTGGTTCAACCAGAGGTTTGGTAGGAATGCGATATTTTTCTACTAGAGCCTGTGAAACAAGATTCCCGGCTGCTCCAGAATCAAGTTGAGCTAGTTCGAAATAACAGTTCTCACCGAGGAGAATTGAGACTGACAGCAGCAGAGATGAAGAGGATTTATTTTTGTCTAGGTGGACCTCTCCGAGCGAACCTAGACACAGGCGTTTCCCGACCTCTCTGGGCAGGTACGGATCCTTACTGCCACAGTAGAAGCAACTCCCCTTCGGCACGGCGTAAGTCCTTGACGGGCTTTGACTATCTTGGTCTGGTCGACTTGCATAGGCTCAGAAGAGTGTACTGAGGAGAAACGGAAGGAGTTACAGGTCTCTGAAAAGAAGGAGCGAGCGAGGAAACCTTCTCTCACGGGTGACCTCTTTAGCGCGCTCCTGGAAACGTAGATCAATTCGATTGGCAAGAGTTATTAGGTCATCGAGAGAGGTTGGAATGTCCCGACGGCAAGTTCATCTTTAAATATGGCCGGACAGACCCTCCCAGAAGACAAGTATCAGAGCGTCATTATCCCAAGCCAGCTCCGAGGCAAGGGTACGGAACCGTTATGGCATATTGACCCACGGTGAGACTTCCCTGACGGAGACGCAGCAGAGATGATGCAGAGGAGGTCTTCCGTCCGGGTTCGTCGAATACCTTCCGGAAGCTGAGAGAAAAGCAGGGCAGGTCAGACACCAGAGATCCTCTCTCTCCCAAAGAGGATTTAGCCAGGCCAGGGCCTCTCGGTTGAGATGGGACATGATGAAGGCAATTTTGGCCCGGTCGGAGTTAAACTGGTGTGCCAGGAGTTCAAAATGCAGGGAGCACTGGTTAATGAAACCACGAGCCAGAGCAGGGTCGCCTCCAAAACGAGAGGAGGAGCTGAAAGTCGAGGTCCAGGAACGGAAACCACGGAATTAGTAAGCAGCGGAACTGCCGGATTGCGAGTCATAGCGCCCGCGGTGGTTGCTGGTGAAAGTAGTCAGGGTGTCCAGGCGGGAATTAACATTCGCAGGTGACCCAGGATGGACTCTGTTGAGACCTCTGACGAGACAGTTCATGACACAGGTCAGAGAGCGAGGGAGTTTGGGTGCCACCGGGTTCCATGGCCCGAGCAAACTGTAACGGGTCTGGGAGGCGGAACCTCTGAGCTTTTTATACAAGGAGGCTTTCCTTGTAAAGGAGCGGGTGGCGCCCGGGGAGACAGACAGGAAGACCTCGGATGATGCTTGCGGTCATGTGACTGGGTGTCTGATGACGCTGGTGTTCACATGATCCACTGGGCGTTTGCTATGATGACTTCTGAACATGTGCCTTTGTTTACCACACAGTGGGGAGTGAGTTAGGTGTGCCTCCCGATTTGTTATCCTGTGGGCTATTGGATAAGTGCTCTGACTAAGCGCTGCTGAACTGACACTGATTGGATATGGAGGAGCTGCTGCTAGTGAGTACATGATTGGTGCAGCACCAGAATGGAGAGTGTGCAGTAACAGATCATCGATTGGCAGACTAAATGGTGATATTGTTTATATGGAGTAATCTATGGCATATTACATGCACAATTATAACATTGCTGTATTTTTCTATGATGTCACTTTCTGAGCTTTGATCACTGTTTTAAATTGATTATCGTTGTATATATGTTATATGTCTATTTGTATTATGGGCGGTTCCTGGATGGTGTTGGCTCCTCCACACCATTTTAAGGACACCATTTTGCTGTTTTTGTATACTTGATAAAGGCCTAAAAGGCCGAAACGTCGTATTTTATGGTGGCTGAATAAAGACTTGTTATACTTCACCTGGATTGGATGCTGTTCCTATTTTTTGTTGGACTGTTGTTCATTTGGATCCTTGAACGCCTGAACGTGCATCCGTGCTAACTCCCGAGTGCTGTCAGCTGCTTGAATACTTGAGGAAGTCACGGCCAGTGACAGGGACAGTCTCTGGGGTAGCGGGCAGGTAGTCACGGCAAGTGACCGGGGCAGTCTTGGAGGGACAGGCAGGTAGTCACGGCAAGTGACCGGGGCAGTCTCTGGAGGGACAGGCAGGTAGTCACGGCAATGACCGGGGCAGTCTCTGGAGGGACAGGCAGGTAGTCACGGCAAGTGACGGGGCAGTCTCTGGAGGGACAGGCAGGTAGTCATGGCAAGTGACGGGGCAGTCTCTGGAGGACAGGCAGGTAGTCACGGCAAGTGACCGTGGCAGTCTCTGGAATGACAGGTGTATACGACCTGAGATGGTGGAGCCTCCCGGTAGGCTAGCAGGCAGATGACAGATGAACGCCCCCAAGTGAGCAGGCGAGAGTCTCTGGAATAGACGATGGTCACGCATGTGACGTCCCGAACCTCTGGGTAGGTCTGCAGGCAGATGGCAGATGAACGCCCCCAAGTGAGCAGGCGAGAGTCTCTGGAATAGACGTGGTCACCGCATGTGACGTCCGAACCTCCGGGTAGGTCTGCAGGCAGATGGCAGATGAGCGCCCCAAGTGAGCAGGCGAGGTTCTCTGGAATAGCTGATGGTCCCACCGGTGACGGCCGAACCTCCAGGTAGGCTTGCGGACAGGTAGCAGACAGCAAACTGGCAGGAGACAGGCAGGTAACTGGTAACGGACCCTGAGGGCTGAAGCAGAGTAAACAGTGCAACAACAACATTGCTGGGCACCTCCATTTAGGAGGAGGTGTTTATATAAGGTGGAGTCCACCGGCATTGGCCGGGGACTTTTTTGAAAGTGGCGCGCGCCCTTTAAGAGCGGGGGCGTGCACGCGCCGCGCGCCCTAAGCCCAGTGGCAGGAAAGGAGCGCGCAGCCCCAGCAGGGCGGAAGGAGGACGCTGTGTGAGGGTAAGGGGAAGCGCGTCCCGCCTGGCAGAGGACGCTGGCGCAGGGGAACAGCGTCCCTGCCTGGCAGAGGACGCCGGCGCTACAAGTAGTACTTCCAGAAGTCTGTTGTTGGGTCTGGGCCCGACGTAGGACATCATTTAATGAGACATCTTCACATTTGGCACTTGAGTCGAATACCACTCTTATTTGACCTGGCTTCTTGTGATGTTATACTCCGAAAGATGGGCAGGTACCAACACTCCTCTGAGGGCCGAAGTGCAGGTGCAATCTCTGCGTGGTTGTTCTGGAATATCCTTCCCATGAAGGTAAAGAAGTGTTCCTTCATCTCAGGTGCTTCTTAAGCTTGTGCCTGAGGGAGATGAATCGGCTGTAGACCAGTTCCTGTTGTTGGGTAGGTGCCTTCTTTTAGGTCGAAATGGTAAAGGTGCGACCCAAATGTTCAATTTGTCTTTTACTATTTGTTATCCATGATGTCCAGCAAAATCCTATCTTCTATGGATATCGCTACCTTGTCGTCTTCCTTTGTCTTGTGGAAGACTGTACATCCCATGTGGTCTTGTTCACCTTCACAGGCATGGTCTTCGCTGGTAGGTACTGAGAAAGGGCACAGAAGGCGAGTGCTATTTGGTAATTCCTTCACCAGGAGACTATTGTAACATGGCTGGAAGAGAGATGGACGTCCATTTTCTAGTGTGATGGTGGCATACTGTTGATGAGGCTGGCTTGTTGTGCTCCTCCTAGACAGACGTCTCCTTTGATGAACCATCCAAGGTCGAGCCTCTGAGCGTAGGAGATTTCTGGAGCCATTTATTATATTCTCTAGTCTTGTGGACTCGTAGTATATCTCTTCCAGTAGTAGTGCTATTGGAGCTTCTGAATCCAACTCAGGTATCAGGTGGACTATACGCTTCAGATGGGGGTGATGTGTCGCCACCTCTGGTGAAGGTATCTCTGCCCTGTTGTCAGGAATCTGGTTGCACTCCAGGATGGTTGGTAGCGATAGGAGGTTTGACCATCTATGGACTCCACTTGTATTCGGTTGCTTTTCTCCTGCCATCTCAATGGTACCTGAACATGTCCTCAGGAGTAGGGAGAACCAGGGTCTACAATGCTGAAATTGTCAAAGAAGATGGACCTGGCTAGAGACCTGTTACTTTGGTCATCCAGGATTGCATATATCTTGAGGGCTTTGTCCTTGCAGCCTGCAGGATAGACTCGGACAAGGCAGATTTTTGAACAGGACCTTCCTCCTGTGAGTCCCTTACAGATCTTCATACATTGAGAGCTGACCACAGGGTATCTTCATCAATGTTCTTCTCCTTCCCATCGTGCTCCTTGCTTGAGACAACACTCGTGGAGGTGGTTCAGGGTGCAAGGCTGTATTGTGATCAGTGCTGTTGCATTCTGCACATTTCACGCTAGCTTCACAGTTCCTGGCGAAGTGAGAGGTTGTGGCACAAATTTGAAGCAGATGTTGTTCTCTTTAAGGAAACCTTTGCGATCCTCCAAAGACTTCTCCCTGAAGGCTCTGCACTTTAGTAGAGGATGTGGTTTCTTGTGTAGAGGACACTGTTTACTGACATCCTGAGGCTTGTTTCATCTGGAGTGGGTTTACTCGCATTGTGGGGAGGGCCTGTGGAAACAATGTTAGTTTTGTGGACTGCCACGGGTGTCCTACTGGGTTTGACACCGGTGGCAGTGGAACATGACAGAGTGAAGTCAAAACTAGGGTCATTTCTGATATTAGCTTGTTGGGCAACAAATTCTACGGATACAGTGAAAGGAGGGGAATGGTACATTATGATTTTGTTTATACCGTGAACCATATGTAACCCACTTTTCTTGTAGGTTGTAAGGAAGTTTCTGTTTTACCGGATTGACACCCTAGCGGTGTCTAAGAATGCCAATCCGGGCAAGTCTCCTTCCTCCTGGGCAACCTGTAACTCTATCAATAAATCACTAATTCTCTAAGCTTTTGATAACCTTTAGGTCCTATCTTAGGAAAATCATCAATTCTTTTGTATAAAGCATTCTCTATGACTTCTACTGTCCCATAGCATTCATCAAGTCTTTCCCACACTTTGCGTAGACCTATGTGTGGATGCTTTATATTGATGTCTCTTGTCTTTTGGCATGCTCAACCGACTCACTTCCGAGCCACTTTACAAGGAGATCTAACTCCTCACTACTAGAAAGGTCCAGACCATGAATGGAACGAGCTCGCCATGACCAATAGTTTCAGGTTTATCAGTGAACTTTACAAGTCCTTTTGTAACCAGTTCCTGGCGGGCAAGGAACTTTTCAAAGTCTATGGTGGCTTGGTCAGTGCTGGCACGAGCTGGTGTGTTATAGTCATGTCTAGTGTGTTGTGTATCACCATACCTGTGAGACGCTTCTGACTTCGTATAGTCTGTGCAGTACCTTCTCGGCGAAGGAGGTGGCTCTTTATGGCGGGATGGGAGCTGTACCTTCTGCTCAGCGGAAAAGCCGCTGTTGTCGACATCTCTGCGCTGGACGACTCCTTGTTTGTGGTAACGAAGTTTGGGGTTGGATCGCTGGTAGCCGGCGCAGGCTAGTCGATGTGGTGCATCAGGGTTGTCATCCATGCTGGAATGTTGACGGACGTACTCTGCGACGCGCTGCGCTGGATCTTGCTGTTCTAGATCTGGTCCGGTAAAGTTGATGGGTCTCTCACAATCAGGATCCTTCATAGCTTCCAAATACTCTGCTTTAGCAATTGCAGCTGCTGTCTCTTTGTCTGCCGCAAGTTTTTCTAGCTCTGCTCGCAAACGTGCAGTTTCCGCTTCTCTCTCTGCCTGCAAATGTGCAGTTTCTGCTTTTCTCTTTGCCTGCAGACGTGCGGTTTCGGCCTGCAGACGTGCATCTTGCTCCGCCTGTCTCAGCTTTAGGCGCATCTCTCTTTCGGCGAAGGAGGATCTTGCTTTGGCTGCCTTAGCTTCGGCATGGGCGACAGCAGCGAGCTCTGCTAATGACGACCAGCTGTAGCTTGCTCATGACCTTGTTTTGAGTGAGGATGTGCTGTTTTGAGACATTGTGTGCTTAGCTGTGTACTGCTGAGTATATTAGCGGGAAACAGTCTATGGCGCGGCGGCTTCCGTGTGGCAGGAATGATGAAGCGCCTGATGGCGGGCTTCACTCTTGGTACTTGTGACTGTATGGCAGCCGCTGCAGTATCTGCAGGCAGTGCGGTGTGGGTACAAGCAGCTCCTTAAGTCGTATTCACTATCGCAGGCGTCTAGCATCTGTTTTACTGTTCTGCCTTCATACACGTTGACACGGTGTGCAATCTAGCATACAGCTAAACCATCATTCTATCTTCCAATAAAGCAGACTGTCCTCTGTAGTCTAACTTGTTTATTGATGAACAGTATAGAACATGCGCGCGGTAAAAACTATAAAAAATACAAATTACTTAGATAAGTATTGGGCAATAATCACACAGCTGACACTTTATAATTAACAGAAAGTATACAGTATGATGCAACTATAACATGAGAAAACACAGGATTCTAATAACATCTCCTATGCACTGGCTTTCTATACAGTTAATAGCCTCCTAAACACTGCACTGCTAGAGAAGATATTGATCTTACCAGATATGCTTTACCAGGATAGCAAACTCAAGTTACAGGTTACAGGAGAGCACATGAAACACATGTATTCCCTGAAGTACATGGAAGAAAATGGAGTTTCTTTTCCCAGAATACCTTGCGTCAATCCACAATGCAATACTCTATCTGCTTGTTAAAGGCACAGGCTATAAATTCAGCCACCACTAGATGGTGTTATAACAAACAAAACTAGTATACAATAAGAAACATGCTGCCCAGTACTCAGAATGGGCAGAACAGCCCTCAGTCTCTTCAATTTGTCAGGCAGGACCAGGTGGATGGGCCACAGAACTCCAGCCACCAGGGTAATCAAATAGCAGAAGAGATTGCTGCATGACTTGGGGCTCAGACAGTTTGGCTATTATGCATGGGGGTGAGGTGTTAGAATGATGATCATGGTCCTCAGGTGCCAAAATCTGCGCTTTCTGTAGAGCAACAGGTGGAAGACAATGCCAAGGAACTGGTGCCACTATCAACCATCCAATTACCAACTTTCAGCATCTTGTGGCCTCACCTTGCCAGCAATACTCAGGCCTACAAGAAGATGCTTACTGTGCATCAGAGGAAGGTGTTTTATCACTTGGGCACGTAGCAGGCACCTAATGACCATGGCCTCTCCTGCAGCAGCTTCATCATCCCCACGAGCAGCACCACAACAACATCCCAAATTTGATGCTTTCTTCATATTTACAGGCGCTATACACCATGCTGAAAGTGGACTGTGCTCCAGGCGGGATGGGCACTATACACCACGTTGGAAGTGGACTAGACTCTGCGGCACTATACACCATGCTGGAGTTGGACTGTGCACCAGGCTGGAAGGGCACTTTAAAGAACGCTGGAAGTGCACTGTGCACCAGGCTGCATGGGCACTGAACACCAAACTGAAAATGGACTAGGCACTATGGGCACTATACACCACTCTAGAGACCGACTGTGTACCAGGCTGCACAGACACTATACAACTCGCCGGAGGTGGAATGTGCACCAGGTTGGATGAGCACTATAAACCACATTGGAAGTGCACTGTGCACCGGGATAGATGTGCACTATACACAAGGTTACACTTCCTGTGTGAAGTTTGTGTTCGGGTTTTGGTACCTCACACTAGGTTCCGATACGGACCCCGAACTTTAGCGCAGTGCGGATGTATTTTACTGTACGTGTTTTTAATGAATAAATAAATGTTTAAAACCTTTATTTTTGATAACCAGAGCAGGCAAAGTTGGCAGCTGCAGACTGCAGTCCTCGCTGTCAGCGTTATCTTGGCTGGTTATCAAAAACAGTGGGGTTTCCACATTGTTATTTTTAATATTTAAATAAACTGAATTGAAAAAAAATGGTCTCCCATGTTTGACAACCAGCCAAGCTAAAGAAGACAGCTGGGGCTGGTGTTCTCAGACTGCTTAGGGGCCATGGATATTGGCCCCCTAGCCTAAAAATAGCAGCCACAGCCACCCCAGAAAAGCAGTATCTTTTAGATGCACCAATTCTTGCACTTTGCGCAGCTATTCTCACTTGTTCTGGTTTGGAGGCAAGTGGGGTAATAGTATTGGGATTGATGTCAGCTTTGTAATGTCAGTTAACATCAAGCCCAAAGATTAGCAAATGAGAGGCATCTATCAGACTCAATCATTACGAATTCCGTAGTTTAAGCTATAAAACACACACAGTGTAAAGTCCTTTATTTGAAATAAAAACTCCCAACCATCTTTGACCAATTTATTATTTTCCAAATGAAAATAAAAAAAAACAGTTTTCCTCCCTGTCCATCAATAATCCATATGTCCCATGACGTGGTAAACCTCAGCTCCATCTGAGTGTATTGCTGAGCGGTGGTATGATGAGACCTCTCAGCCCGGCATCCAGGAAACAATGAGCTGAGCGTGAGAATGCAGCATCAGTGCCAAGTGCCAAGCGCTGATGTGTCGACCCGCCACCACAATTGTGGGTTACCAGGGCAATGGGGTACTCAGAGCCGAGCCATGGAAGTCTATGGGGTTTGTCACAGGTAGCGGTGGCTCGGTCTGTGGCCCTGGCGGTCTGGCGTATGTTGGGGGGGAAAATTTACAGGGGATAGATTTATATACAGTTCGTGACGCCACCTGTAGTCTTCTGGTAATTTATACCAGCGCTGCTGTAGATCTCTGAGGGGATGGTGAGGCAGCTAGATGTCGGGTCCCTACAGGTGGGACTGGTCCCTCAAAGTCTATGAAGTTAGTGAAGTCGGGTGCAGATAAATAACACAGTCTCACACGGTCAGCGTCTTTCATACCTTTACTTGTAAGATGTTCAGGCAGGTCCCAGGGAGGCTGATCCAAGGAGAGTGTATTTTGAGATAGCAGTGGACAAGTTAGGGGCCTCCTTTACTTTCAACACGATGAGTACAACCAGCCTGAAGCGTAGTTCCCTCAATAACTCCAGCTAATCCATAGCTGTACTGCCCAGTCAGTTTTGTGGTAGGAGCCTTTCCTGTGAGAGAGCTGAATTCCTATCTTGCTGATCAGGCTCAAAGTCTTCACTCCCCTGACCCAGTTACGTACTGACTATTTGGGGCTGTTTGCCGCGACCTAAGGTCCGGTAAATCTCTGGTTTTCTTACCACTATGCTTGAAGCTAATAGTGATCCTTCGGTCCCAGTGACCGGTTACAAGTGCAGGACTTCTTCAATCCAAAAGCACTTTTCACATATTCTTTCCACTGTGCCTTTCGCCTTGTCCTCGCTGGTAGCATAAACACTCACACTTGCAAAAAGTCATGTAATCACTCCCTTCTTCTCTTCCTTTAGAGTTAGTTAACAGATTCTCAGTTATCCACTAGGCAGGAGCACGTCTCTGAACCTTTCACTGTCCTTGAGACAGGTGACTGAAGTATTTCTGCACTAAGCTTTCTTTCTTTGTCAGTGTCTTCAAGTGAGGTACAGCTCTGACCAGGCTGAGGTGATCTATCTCTCGCCCTACTGGCCTCCACTTAGTGAACTGCTGCAGAACCAGGTGGACTGCTTCCTCCCTCCAAGTCCCAGCTAGACTCCACACGTCTGCTCTGTCCGAAGACAGGAAACTGACTACTCTAAAATCACTCAACCAATATACACCCTGACCACTCTAACAAGTAACTACACTACCCTAAGGGTGTGTTAGTGTATGTTGAGTGAATGGGTATTGAGCATTAAACTGCTGTCTCGCCACACACTCTCCAGGGTACTGCGTGTGCCTAACACCAGGGCTACACACTGACATCATTAAGGTGATGGAGTTCATCAGCTATAAACTCCAGTCACTTTATTTTCCCCATTTTTTTTCATGTCACACCCAAAAACTTAAATGTATTTTATTTGTATATTATGTGATATACTAACACAAGGTAGAAAGTATCTGTGAAGTGTAAAGGAAATATTTAAAAATAGAAATCTGAAAATTATGTTTTTGAATTTACATTCAGACCCGATGAGTCAACACTTTGTAGGACCATCTTTTGCTGCAATTACTGCTGCAAGTCTTTTGGAGTATGTCTCTACAGCTTTGCACATCTAGAAAACTGAAATTTTTATCCATTCTTCTTTGAAAATTAGCTCTAGCTCAGTGAGATTTTGTGGAGAGCATCTTTGAACAGCAATTTGCAATTTTTGCCACAGATTCTCATGGGGTTTGGTCTGGACATTGACTGGGCCATTCAAACACAGGCATATGCTTTTATTTTAATTACTCCATTGTAGCTCTGTCAATATGTTTAGTGTTGTTGTCCTGATAGAAGGTGAACCTATGGCCCGTGCCAAATCTTTTGCAGTCTCAACAGGTTTACCTCCAGGATTGCTCGTATTTAGCTCCATCCCTTTCCCATCACCTTTGACCAACTTCCTTGTCGCTGTGAAGAAAAGCATCCCCATAGCATGAGCTGCCACCACCCTATTTAACGGGTAAGATTATGTTTCGGGTCATTGGCAGTGTTGTTTTTTGCCACATAAAGTTTTTTACATGTAGCCTAAAAAATTTACTTTGGGTTAATTTGATCAAAAAGCACCTTCTTTCCCTGTAATAGCTGCGTCCCCTACATGGCTTTTTGCAAGTTGCAAACGGGACATCTATTATAATATATTTTATATATATAAGAGGCATCGTGATTACTCGCTAATCCCGCCCCTGCAGTAGCTCCCCCCCACCCTTACCACATATCCTGCCCACACCAATTACACACACATCCGACCCCCCACCACATCACCACACATATCCCACCCCCCCCATTTAACCAATCCCGCCCCCCCCCACATTACCACACACAATCCCGCCCCCTCACCATTGGGGCCACACACAAACACTCACCACCACCAATCCTCCCAACCAAATTTCCACCCTAATCCTCCCCCCCCACCACATTACCACACATAATCCCGCCCCCACCACTTGCCCACACAAAACACTCACCACACACAATCCGCCCCCCCACCACATTACACACACAATCCCGCCCCCACCACATTACCACACTAATCCCGCCCCCCCCCAATTACCAAACACATCACCCCCCCACCACATTGCCCCACTAATCCCAGCCCCCACCAACAAACACACAATCCCGGCCCCCCCCCACATTACCACACATAATCCGGCCCCCCACCACATCACCACACATAATCCCACCCGCCCAACATTTTACCACATATAAATCCGCCCTCCCACCCATTACCACAATAATCCCGCCCCCCCACATTTAATGCTCATAATCCCTCCCCCCACCCATTAAAAGCTCATAATCCCGCCCTCCCACCACATGACCGCTCATAATCCTGCCGCCCCCCACATTACTACACATAATCCCCCCCCCCCCACATTACCGCTTTCATAATCCCGCCCCCAACACTTACTGCTCATAAATCACGCCCCCCACTTACCGCTCATAATCCTGCCCCCCACTCCCGCACATAATTCCAGCCCCCCCCCACTCCACCTAATCCTGGCCCCCACCCATCACAACACACAATCCCCGCCCCCCACCACATTACCACACATAATCCCGCCCGCCACCACATTACCACTATAATACCCCCCCCCCACCACATTACCCACATAATCCCCCCCCCCCCCCCCCCCCCCAAAATTTCTGCTAATAAACCCTCCCCCCTCATTACGCTCATATCCCGCCCTCCCACCACATTCCAACATAATCCTGCCCCCACCACTTTTTCTGCTCATAATCCTCCCCCCACCACATTACAGCTCATAATCCGCCCTCCCACCACATGACCGCTCTAATCCCGCCGCCCCCCAATTACTACACTAATCCCGCCCCCCCCCCCAAGTCATAATCCCGCACCCCCAACCCCATTATGCTCATAATCACGCCCCCACCACTCACCACACTAATCCCGACCCCCCACCAATCACCATACATAACCGCACCGCCACCACATCACCACACATAATCCCGGTCCCCCCACACACCAACATAATCCCCGCCCCCACCACATACCTCACTTATTCCCCCCCCACCACATTCCCAATAATCCTGCCCCCCACACATTACCACATATAATCCCCCCCCCACCCCATTCCACACATAATCCCGCCCGCCACCACCTTAACCACATAATCCCGCCCCATTCCAACATTACCGCTCATTTCCTGCCCCCCCCCAATTCCGCTCATAATCCCGGCCCCACCACATTACGTTTATAATCCCACGCCCCCACCCTTACCACACACAATCCCGCCCCCACCACATCACCCACATAATCCCGCCCCGCCACCACATTCCACACATAATCCCGCCCTTTACCACAACCCCTCAAATCCCGCCCCCCCCCCACTTTACCGTCATAATCCCGCGCCCCACCACATTACCGCATAATCCCCGCCCCCACCACTTTTCTGCTCATAATCCCCCCCCCCCACATTCCCGCTCATAATCCCGCCCCCACCATTTTTAACAACATAATCCCCCCCCCCACCACATTACCACCACCAATCCCGCCCCCCACCACATCCCCACTTTTCCTGGCCCCCACAATCACAACACAAATCCGGCCCCCCACCACATCATCTCCATAATCCCGCCCCCCCACCACATTACCAAAACATAATTCCGCCCCCCCCCACTTTCCCAAACATAATCCTGCCCCCCACCCATTACCACACATAATCCCGCCCCCCCCCACATTAAAACTTTTCCCCCCTCCCCATTACCACATGGGTCCGTCCCAACACTCACCGGGGTCCGTCCCACACATTACCACACGAAGCTCCGTCCCCCCACATACCACGAGGCTCCGTCCCACCCCATTACCACAGGGGGCTCTGTCCTACACATTACCACACGAGGCTCCGCCCCCCACACATTACCACCGAGGCTCCGTCCCCCCACATTCCCACACGGGCTCCGTCCCCCAATTACCACACCGAGGCTCCATCCCCACACATTCCCACCACGAGGCCTGTCCCCACCATTACCCACGAGGCTCTTTTCCCCCAACATTATCCACGAGGCTCCGTTCCCCTACATTAACACACGAGTCTCCGTTCCCCCACTTTTAACAACGGCTCCCCCCCCCCACATTACCACACGAGGCTCTGTCCCCCACCCTTACCACCCCGAGGCTCCGTCCCCACACTACCAACGAGGCTATGTCCCCACAATTACCACACGGGCTCTGTCCCCCACATTACCACACGAGGCTCTGTTCCCCCACATTAACACACGAGGCTCCGCCCCCCCAATTACCTCACAAGGCTCCGCCCCACACATTACCACACGAGGCCCATCCCCACACATTACCACACAAGACCCCGTCCCCACACATTACCACACAAGCATTTACTGAATCAGTTTGTTTTCGATTTTACACGGGATAAAATGTTCATTAGTATTATTCAGATTTTTGATGATTATTATTGTTATTAAAATTCATTTTAATTTAATTTACCACCCGCATAAACGTGTTGAATTTTGTCATTATTTACTTTAGTTTTGTCACCAGCAGCGTTAAATGATAGCAATGTGGTTTCAGAGCGTTAGTGGCTGGAAACAGTAGTGCTTTCATAAATGACTTTTTCTTGCCACTTTCCATAGATAAAAGTTTTCCCGTGAACAGATTCTCCCCCTTGAGTGTAGAAATTTTGCAGTCCTCTGAGTTACCATAGGCCCTTAGTGCTTCTCTTACTGCTTTCGTTGGGATGTCAGTTTAGGTGGACAGCCCCTTTCTTTTGGGAGGTTGGAGTTTTGCCTGCTTCTTTTTATTTTTGGATGATAGATTGAACAGTGCCTTTGAGATGTTCACAGCTTGAGTTATTTTTTTTATAAACCCAAACCCCATTTATTCTTCTTTACGCTTTTTTCCCTGACTTATCTGGTGTATTTTTTTGGTTTTCTGGGTTTTATCCCCAATGGTCTCAAACAAACCTTGATGCCTTACAGAACAGCTGTAGTTAAACTGAGAATAAATTAAAAACAATGGATCAATTTTTTAATTTTGTGACTTTTAAGGAATCGGTCCTCAGATTTTAATTAGGGGTATCAGAACCCGGGGGGTGAATAAAAATGCCCTCACAATTTCAAATTTTACTTTTTAAAAAATTAGAAAACCTGTATCATTTTCTTTATTTCACAAAAAATTTTTTCTAATTTTTGTCTGAATATACTAAAAATTTAAAAAAAATAAAAGTGGTAAAAAATTGGAAAAGTTAGGGGTTGAATACTTTTAAAAAATCAGTAAAAATATGCTATGCTCAAAAAGGATCCCCGCGATAAATTTCATAGCTGATGAAAATAGTAGTTAATGTGTCTTTTTCCGAAATATTTTTTTTTAAAAAACAAAAAGCCTAGCACGAGTTTATGTATGGGGCTGAAAATCCCTTTGCAGGAATTAATTGGTTATGTGCACAATCGGGTGGTGAGTAGTGTGAGGAACATGTGGAAATTTTTTTGGCATGTTGGGGGTTTTCCCAAGTATTTGGCCCCAACGGTCAAACAACGTGTTTGACTCGTTGACCAATTTTTTATTGTGCCGCCTTTTCGCATCAATAGTAAAAAGATTAATTTTAAAAAATAAAAAAAAAAAGAAAAAAACGTGCTATTCTCCCCTTTCCCGGCAGCCCCGCACCCTTCCCGGTCTTGAAATGCCCCGGGGCAACCCCCGTTCCCCTGGTGCTTGCGCAAGACCCAGAATTGTGATATAACGTAGCTCACGCGAGACGCTATGTCTTTGGGGGTGATTCTCGAAAGGGGATCCCTGGGAACGGGAGTTGGGGAGCTTTTGCTGAGGAGCGGGAAAGCTGCGGGGGTCACGGGAAAAGGTGAGAAAAACAATTTTTTTTTTTAAATTTATTTTTTTAAATATGGATGGTCCCCGGGCCTGGAGGAGAGTTCCTCCCTCCAGGCCTGGGTACCCCCGCACAAAAAAGCTCATTTTGGCATGGTGGGCATAGCTACATGGTAAGTAAGCGGTTCAATGCTTCCTATGGCGGCGAACACCCCGATTCGAAAAAAAAATGAATGTTGCGTTTTTTTTTTGTGGAAAAAAAAATGCAGATGTGCACAAAAATTTCGGATGATTACAAATAGGTGCTTAATGGGTGCGTTTTGCGCGGAAAAATGCAGCAAAAACCTAAAAAAATGCAAAAAAAACCCCAAAAGTGTGCACATAGCCTTTGAATGCCAGAACAATGGGGGGTTTGTTAGGGAATCCCCCCATTTTGCAGGCTGTCTAACAAATGCAAATCATACGCCCAAAAAGGGCGCAAAATAATTACGGCACCCCAAAAATAATTATTAATACCCGAGCAAGCTTGTTAAGACATTTCCCAGGGAGTTTGCCCTCACTAGTGGTGAGTAAGTTGGATTTTTCCCAACTTTGTAGTTTTTATTTTTCACCAATATTTTACTTAAATTTTACTGGGAAAAAAGGGGAAAAAAAATTTCGTGAAGTTGCACGAAAAAAATAAATTCTGTAATTTTTTGGTTTTGCTTAGCTTTCTGGGAAAAAAAACTTTTTAATAAGATTCTTTGGTCAATACAATTATAGCAATACAAAAAATTTTCATATAAAATTTTTTTTATTTAGGTTGTGGAAAAAAAAATTGAGATTTTTAAAAAAAAAATTTCATTTTTGAGTATGTTCTAGATCCCTAACGTTTTCATTTTTTGGTCAAATTCGGGTGTGTGAGGCTTGCTTTGGGGGCCCCAAGCTGACTTTTTTTATTGATACCTATTGGGGGAGATAATAATTTTGGGTCAATTCTAAAATTTTTTTTATGGTGTTGCACAACCAAAAACACCTGGCGTTTTGACATTTTCTTGTTTGAATTAAAAGATCTGGTAATTTTAATTTTTGTTTGTGATCAGACTTTTTCCGGATGTGAAAAAAAACCAAATATGTTTCATTGGGTGATTTTTTTTTGATTTAAATTTTTTTTGGGAAATTTAAAGTATTTTTTTATGGTTTTCAAAATTTTTCAAATACAAAAGGGGAAAAAAGAATAAGAAAACAAATAAAATAAGACATTGAAAAACTAATCCAATTTTAAAAAAAAAATAGTTTTAAAAAAACATAACAAAATAGGTAATGATAGTGTTGGTGATACGATAATACAAAAACGGCTATCGGCCCATATTAGCTCTATCGGCCATTCGATATTTTTTCGATATTTTCGTCTTATGAACCGGAATGGGGTTTGTCATGTCACTGTCGGGTCCGTCGGTGGGTCTGTCAGTCAGGTTTTCCGTCGGTGGGGCTGTCAGGGTCCGGGACTTTCCCGGCAGAAGTCCCCGGTCCGTCCGGACTGCTTCTGGCGCCACCTTTCTCCCCCGGGGGTCAATGCAGTTTTTTCGCGTAACGCAGTGATGTGGGAATCCCCGGCGTAAAGCGGTTTTCCCATGCGTACCCCCGGGGGGGGGCAGGTAATCAGCTGTGCTGGCGCGATGCGCTCTGCCTTTTCTTGCGATGTGCAGAGCTGGATGTCGTGGGACTGCGTTTGGACTGCGTTTTCAGGTGGTTACTGTTGGTTTGTTTTTTTTTTTTTTTACAGGAGATCGATGGGGGTGCAGGGAAAGAGAGAGTAAAAAAAGAAATGAAAAAATGTGTTGTCTCTTTTTTTTCATTAAATCTTTTTTCTTGCTTTGTCTTTTTTTTTTGCTTTAATAACTTTGGGTTTTTAATGGATCGGGTTTTTGCACCCCTCCATTATTTAAACCGGGCTTTGTCACCCTGCAATCAATGGTGACATTAAAACCCCATTACCCCGCTTTCCACCGTACGGGCAGTGGGAAGAGCCCGGGGAAAAAGGGCCCCATTGGCCATCTTTTGATGCGCCCAAAAGTGGGGTGTGTAGCCTGGTATTTTAGGCTGTTGAGGGGCCCAAAACCATGGGCCTTGCAGCTTTTAATCCCAGGCGCAGCAGTCTGCATTTTACTTGGCTGGGTTAACAAAAATTTGGGGGCCCCCCTACGCCTTTTTTTTTTTCGGGGGGATCCTTTTTTTTTAAACCACCAACTAAGCGACTGCTGTGGCCTGGATTTCAGGCTTGCAAGGCCCAAAGGTATTGGTCCTTACCAGCCAAAAAAACCGGGCCCTCAGCGGTCTGCTTCATCTGGGGGTTTAAACAAAAATGGGGGGGCCCCCACCCCCATCTTTTTCGGGGGGTCCCTTTTTTTTAATCACCCAAGATATGCAGATGCTGTGGCCTGGTTTTAAGGCTGGAAAGGTCCTTGGTCTTGGCCCCTTAAAAAGCTGAAAATCCGGCTCCGGTCTGCTTCTTTGGGCGGGTTTAACAAAAATGGGGGGACCCCCCCCAAATTTTTTTTTCGAGGGGATCCCCTTTTTTTTTAATCAGCCAAAGTATGCGACCGCTGGGCCTGTATTATCGGGCGGGCAAGGTCATGGATCTTGGCTCCTTAACAGCCTGAAAACGGGGCCTCAGCGGTCTGTTCATTGGCGGGTTAACAAAAATAGGGGGGACCCCACCCCAAATTTTTTTTTCGGGGGGATCCCCTATTTTTGAAAAACAGTTCCCTCTGCTCATGTTTGTGTCCCTGGCTCCTGAAGTGAAGTGGAAAGAAATAAATTTAAAGTTTTCCACTTCCTCTCCTGTAGCCCGGAGAGGAAACCATATTTGGGGGTTTCTGTGAGGTGCGCATTAGCTGCGGTCCCTGCAGTAAAAATTAACCCCTTTTTGAAAGGTTAACCGTGGGGCCCGACTGTCAGGTTGGTAAAAATAATTTTGCTTTATTATTTTATTTTTTTTACAGGAAATGGTTTTTAGCGGAAAAAAAAATATGGTCAAAAAACTTTTGTGATTTTTCATTAAACTTTTTTTTTTATTAAAAGTGTGTGGTTTTATTTTTTTTTTCTAAATAGGATTAATAATTGTTTTTTTTTCTAATTGCAGCCTCAATTATTAACCTGGCTTAAATGCCTTTCAAATTTCAAAAAGGGCATTTTAACCCCTTATTAACCCATTCGCCCCCGTAAGGGCAATCGAATGAGGGAAAGTGCCAGAAAGGGCATTTAATTAGAGATTTGCCCTTTTGGGGTGTCTGGGGGGGATGTTAGTAGCCGGGGGGGGGGGAAAAAAAAAAAGGGCCCTCTGGGGATTATTTTCTGCCCCACTCCTGGCTTTGTCTGTTGGTTGCGAAAATGGGCGGGACCCCCGCTTTTTTTTCAGCAATTTTTCACCTCTATATATTATAATGTCATTAAAATTT
>JARQOD010012023.1:0-21173 GCA_033576555.1 Oophaga sylvatica | reverse complement strand
TTTTTGATTTGTGTGGTCTACTTTTTGATGTATCTGACAAAAGGGTGAAAAAATTCGGGGCTAAAACAATTTTTTGTGGAAAAAATAAACGTTTTCAATATGGCGACCTAATGTTATAAAAATTCTGTGTCAAACCCTGTGGGTTAAAATTGCTCAATATACCCCTGGTTTAAAATCTTTGAGGGGTGTATTTTCCCAAAAAGGGGGAAAAATTTTTTGGGGGGTTTTTTCGGTGTTTAGGCACTGCCCAAAAACCCGACATGGCACCCGCTCTCACAATTTTGAGTTTTTAAATTTTCAAACGGCGCCCTTTCCCCTTTTCGAGCTTTCCGTCCCCCCCAAACCCCGAGGTTTTACCCCACATATGGGGTATGATTTTTAATCAAGAAAAATTGCAAAATTTAATTTTGGGGCCCCCAAATTCCTCTTGTACCCTTTTTAAAAATTTAAAAAAATTTGGGGGGCAAAAAAAATTTTTTTGTGAAAAAAATTTTTTATTTTTTTTTTTTTTAAAAGGCTCTCGTTATAAACTTGTATGAAGCACTTGGGGGTTACATGCTCACCACACATCTGGGAAAAAATTTCCTTGGGGAGCCCCAAAGAAATGGAAATGAAACACAAGGTTTTTTTTTAAAAAATATAAATCACTTTATTACAACAATAATAAAACCCATAAATTTACAAAAATTTTGTACAAAGAGACTGACGGGTGGTAACCCAAGGGGGGTGGAACCACGAAGTTAACCAGGCAGGGGAAAACCCCCAAACCCCTTTTAAACACATGATTTTGCCCCCACACGTTTTTATAGCAAAACCCCCCAAAACCCAATGCTTGTAGCCCTGATACAAGAGTAACCTAAAGTAGGGCTGAAAATTAGGGAAATATAAGGAAAGCTGTCCCCCAAAATCAGTATATCAAAGATCCCTATCCCGTAAGATCAGTGGTACAAACCTAGAACTCGTGGTGCCCCCCTTTCCCTTTTGAAGTTCATGCCGGGTTTAAAATATTGTTGCACTAAATTCCATTATAATGTGCACTATGGTATTGATGTTTTTCATTTTACAGCAAAGTGTAGCCTGGTATAGGTTGTTAAATTCCCTTTGGGGGGGTTTTGTTTCCAAAAAACAAATTTTGGGGGGTTTCCGCGTTTAGGGGACTTCGGGGCCTCTTTAAAAGCAAAAATGGCGTCCCAAACTCATTTTCCCGCCAATTCTGTGTTGAAAAAGTCAAAAAGGCGTCCTTCTTTTCCGAGCTTACCGTGCCCCCCAAACAGGGTTTTTCCCCACTTATTGGGGGATCTGCGTTTTCGGAGAAATTGCATAACAAATTTTGGGGTTCATTTTTCCCTTTTAAAACTTGTGAAAAAAAAAAAAAATTGTTTGGGAAAATGTTGGTTAAAAAAAAAAAATTAAAAGTTAATTTTTTCCTCCCCCATTGTTCAGTTTTCCCGTGAAGCATGTAAAGGGTTAAAAAACTTCAATGTGATTTTGATTTCCTTGGGGGGGTCCAGTTTTTAAATTTGGGGTCACTTTTGGGTAAATTTTTTGTCTTTTACACCCCTCAAAGTGACTTCAAAAATGATGTGGTCCCCTAAAATAAATGGTTTTGTAAATTTTGTTGTTTAAAAAAGAAAAAACGTGGTAAAATTTTAACCCCTTTTAATTTTGAAAAAAAAAAAAAATTTTGGTTAAAAAATTTTGTGATGTAAAATAGCATGTGGGAAATGTTTTTTTATTAATTTAATTTCTGTACATATCTCTCTGATTTAAGGGCATAAAAATTTTTTAAAGTTTGAAAATTAAAAATTTTTAGCCTATTTCCGTTTTTTAAGTTAATTCGAAAATTTTTTCCCAAGATGAAGTACAATATTACGAGAAAACAACCTGAAGAGCAGGTCTTTTAAAAGATTTCCCGGGTTTTATCCTCTAAAGGACAGTGGTAGAATGTAAAAATTGCCCCGGTATTATGTGAAAAATCAAAGGGGGTTTTTTTAAAACGCAGTTTACGTTACATCACTGATGACATCATCCAGCTGGCAGTTGACGTCTGTGACATCACTGATACATCTCACAGTGGCAGTTCAGACGCTCTGACATCATGTGACATCATCACAGTGGCATTTCAGACGCTCTGTGACTTCACTGATGACATCATCACAGCTGGCAGTTCTGACGTCTGTGACTCACAATGCTGGTTCGTGTTTATGGGTGGGGGCACTGGAGTCTTTTGAGGGTTTGATGTTGGAGAGAATGGATGTGAGGAGAGTTTTTGTAGTGTGTTACAATTTTTTTCTATTGTGTAGAAGGGAAACCTGCTAAAACACCAGAAGGTAAAAGATTAATAAATGAGGATTAATATTGTATTTTTCTTTGTGTGTTCATGGGTTTTGGTTATAGAACAGTTGTGTGTCATATTGCATTTTATCACCATTTTCCTTCTTTCTCTTCTGGGACAGCGGTTTCCAGAAACCAGGGGACTGTGATGTCCCCACAGTGACATCAAATATCAGCGATGATAAGAACAGTGAGTAGTCGATTCCTTCATCTCCTAGTTCTACTCCCATCTTCCTATACCAAGTCCTGCCCGCAGTTATATATATAATGTGCCGCCCTTACCTGCCAACGCCCCTAGAATATTCTGTCTGTTATAGGAAATAATACCCGGCATCTTGTTTCTTTCTTACCATTTCATTATTCGCTATGTCCTGCTATATGTCTGCGATAGTGTTTGGCCCCTTTGGTCGGGGTCTACATTGGTGGTGGTGAGTTTATTTCTCCTCTCCATATCATATTACCTTTTCATATAATGGGAAGCACCGTGACTCAGTGGTCAGCATGTACTATAACAGGGCAGCACGTTGGCTCAGTGGTTAGCACTGTTCTATATACAGGTAGCACAGTAGCTCAGTGGTCAGCATGTACTATATACAGGGTGCATGTTGGCTCAGTGGTTAGCATGTTCTATATACAGGGTAGCACAGTAGCTCAGTGGTCAGCACGTATATATACAGGGTTGCATGGTGGTCAGTGGTTAATACTGTACTTATATAGGGTAGCACAGGGGGGCTAAGTGGTTAGCACCGTTACTATTACAGGGTAGCTGGTTGCTAGTGATTAGCACTGTACTATATACAGGGAAACATGGTGGCTCAGTGGTTAATGTACTATATACAGGGTAGCACAGTGGCTAGTGGTTAGCATGGGTTTTCTATGTACGGGTAGCAGAGTGGTCAGTGGTTAGCACTATACTATATAAGGGTAGCACGGTGGCTCAGTGGTTAGCATGTTCCCTATAAGGGCAACATGGTGGCTCGTGGTTAGCACTTTACTATTACAGGGTTAGCACAGTGGTTGCTCTACTTTAAAGGGTAGAATGGTGGCTCAGTGATTTAGCACTGTATTATATACACAGCAGCATGGTGGCTCAGTGGTTAATATGTACTTATACAGGGTAGCACAGTGGCTAAGTGGTTAGCACCATACTATATACAGGGTAGCACAGTGGCTCAGTGGCTAGCACTGTACTATATACAGGGTATAAAGGTAGTTCAGTGGTTTATACTGATAAATACAGGGTAGCATGGTGGTTCAGTGGTTGCATGTTGCTTTGCAGTGTTCGGGTCTGGATTCAAATCCTACCAAGGACAACTAAGCAAGGAGTTTGTATGTTTCCCCGTGCTTGTGTGGGCTCCTCGGGTAGTCCAGGTTTCCTCCTACACTCCAAGAAGGAAAATAGATTGTGAACCCCAATGGGGGAGTGATGTAGTCTGTAAAGCGGAATTAATGGCGCTAATAAGTTAATGAAATAAAATTTTCCTATTGTTGCCTACGGGGGGCGAATTTTCAGCAGCTGGGGAATCTATAGGGCTGTATGGGCTGTGATATAATCTGTAGCTGCCATTCTCCCGGTCCTGATGCTGTATTATGATGCAATATGTACTAGGACTGGTATATGCTCTACGTCTACATCCCCCTCTGTAGTGGGGAGGGGCAGGGGTATATTCTGGTGGGTAACTGAATATTATCTTCTGTACAGTTTACATAAAGACATTTTCTGTGTCACAGTTACTTGTGTAGGGTCTGGAGACGTCGTGGCAAACTGGATGAGGCAGACCTGACTGAAGTAGTACCGTCATGAAGCCAGGTAACTATTAATATAAAATACCATAAAACCCAGGTACAGGCAGAGTCTATGTCACCTGTCATTACTGGTGATGTCACCATGGGTGGTCTTTCTCCCTTACCCGGAAATCTGCAGAATGGTGAAGTGAGAGCTTACGTCCCCTATGGGCTGCAGTGCTATATTGTGGCCACATTGGCATTGCTCATTATTTTTATAGGGAAATGATGTTGTGGAATCTAATATCTATGGTTTGTAAATTAGCCGTGAGTCGCAGTTCTACAAAGCCTCTACTTGCCTGGAAAACACATGTATATCAGCCAGAGGTTTCCTAGGATTGTATCGGACCTCTTTGAGCTCTACAACGCTAACACAACCTTATTAATGTCACAAGTGACCTCAACCTTTCTGGATGGGAAAAATGGATGGAGACCATCTCACAATCCAAAGGAACACTGTCTGTGCCACACAGACTTCATTTTGAGGCTAAGTGCACACGTTCAGGAATATTTGCGTTTTTTTCGCGTTTTTTCGCGGGAAAAAAACGCGTCAAAAATGCATGTATTAAGCATCTATCATTTAGAATGAATTCCGCAATTTTTGTGCACATGGTGCGTTTTTTTTCCGCGAAAAAAACGCATCGCGGAAAATCTAGCAACATGTCCATTAATTTTGCGGAATTCTAGCGTTTTTCCCGCTATATTATTGACCTAGAAAGTTCAGGAAAAATCGCGGTAAAAACGCGTCAAATCCACGCAAAAACGCACCAAAAACTCGCAAAATCCGTGCAAAAAACGCGCTTTTTGCCGCGAAAAAAAGTCCGGTTTTACTCAGGAATATTCTGCAAACATTCTGCAAACGTGTGCACTTAGCCTAAGGATTCTTGTTTAGCAGCAAAATTAGAACAGAGGGGATTCAACTGCCCTCCTTGTTTTAGTGTGTGAGGAGAAAAATAATGCTGCTATTAAGGTGCTGTTACCACAGTAATACCAGATCAATCAATTCACAGTCACACTGACTCTACAGGTCCAGCACCTCCCTAGCACTAGGATATTTATTCATAGGTCGGGGTCACGCTTGCGAGTGTGATGTGAGTCTCTCGCATTAATACCTGGCATTGCCGCCGACATCGGGGACCGTAGCATGTATGTATTTCTATGCAGTCGCACACTCCGGTTCCGAGTGCCGGCGGCAGTGATGCGCGAGTTTCTCGCATCACACTCGCATGTGACGCCGGCCATAGCCTGAGACTAGCACTTCCATTTCCAATGTGCTTCAGCACTGCAGGAGTAGTATACACAATTAGATTAGGCATTTTTCTAGCTACAGTGACGGCAGCCTTTTCCCCCTGATGACGCTTCATTTGAATATCCAAGCATGTACTGGGGATACTCAAAGAAATCGTCATCAGACCAGAAATAGAAAAAATTACACTAGCTGCTAGATAGTGTAGTTAGGAACGACAGGGAATTTTCAAAGCAAGTATATTAGAAAATATCCAGATTATGAGACTAAATTGATAGGGGGTTAGTGGCAAATGAATTTGCCTGCAGACCACCCCTTTAAGAACAGTGAAATGGGAAAAAAAAAAACAGTCTCTTTGCAGAATGATACTCTATGGTTTGACAGAGACAGGAAAATGCCTCCTGCGCACCATGAATGTGATTAGGACTTTTAGTGCCCACTGTGACTTGGATAGCAACAAGAGTAAATGGGTTTTATTACCAATTAATTAAAAAAAATCAAACAAGCACGGGGAGATTTACAGATGTTAGTAGAAAAGGACAACTTTTAGGATAATTAGGATATGGGGTTACAAGTATGGTATCACTTAACACTATAGGATAATTAGGAAAGTAGACAGAAGATATTAGTGCGGTTTAAGCTGCGTCATCTAACGCAGATAAACAGCCCTGATTAAGATGGCGGTCTTTCACTTCTAGTTCTGTATGTACTAAGTGTCTGCCTGGCAGGAGTAAATGAGTAATGTTTCTGTGATGATCATGTCATTAATAAGGACAGTGTGACTGAGCAGCGGGTGGGTAGACGTCTGCTAAAAACCCCGGGTCCTGTTGTGTTTGGACCTCATTATCAAGTCAGACTGGTCATAATATAGGATCCTGTGGATCGCTGGTAATCTGGTCAGTGGTGTATTCTGCTTGGTTTGATCCTATATTTGTAGTCTTATAGACTCTCCAGACTCCATGTTTATAGACCTCTCTCCAGTATGGATCTGCATATGGAAAAAGTTTTATTGCAAAGTCATCATTTTTAGCCTAAGACTTAGAAAAATCTTTTCCCTCTTCTATATTTTTATACAGGTAATGAACCACCTGCTAGTAAGGGAGAGCTCTAACACAGGGAAAACGTGAGTTATTTTGTACATATTAATTTTATTTAAAGCAATGAACCAGGTAAGAAATGTTTCCTGTGAATTATAGATGATTTCCATTTTTCCTAGTATACCATTGTGCAAAAATCCCTTGTTGTTTCTGGAAGACATCATATCACCCAGTTCCATCTACGTGACAACTTCCAGGAGACTAAAGACGAGCTAGTGGAACGACTGTATAAGCTGTATAACGAAACCGTTCTTCTTGAATATGGTATGCTCTCATCTGTATCGGGGTTATACATGACAAATCCATCTATCTCCCTCCCACAATTATTTCCAAGAAAGTGGCTTTAGCTTTTTGAACCCACCCTAACACCATTGTCCACTGTTCTGTTATTTAGTTACTGAAAATCTCAGGAAAACCTCTTCTTATCTAGGAAGGAATGGACACTCATATGAGCTTAACCTGTATAGATAGAGATTGCCAATGTCAGCTTGAGGTTTAAAGGATTTTACATTTATTTAGTTGCATTTTACAATAAGTTTATTTTTGTTGTTGCTCTCACAACTTGAAACTTCCTAAAATAACCCATGTCCAAATAAGAGACCAGTCAACGTAAATTTCACCTGACGTGGGGTACGTTATTAGATTGGGACCTAAGAGCTTACAGATTTAATGGAAATTAATTTCTCTTTTTAGTTTCCTAAGAATATGGAAATTGTGTGGAAGAAGACGCTGCCCCCAACAATATCTGTAAAACCTGTAGGTTTTCGACGACTTATTGCTTACGCGATGGCATAATAGAACGCTATTGCATGATAGAAACTTTCTGATCAACTCTGTAATTCTGCAGGTAGGTTTCACATCACTTCCAGCAGCTTCATAAGATAACGTGTATACATGGAAAGAGCTGCTACCTGGGTTGTAATACATCGTGTATACTCAGTGCACATACAATCATGAAGAACTAAGTACACCCTATTGCAATTCAATGTATTTACATATCAGGTCAATTAAGAAAGCATTTGGTCCTTAGAATATCTTAAAATTAGGTGAATACAACTTCAAACAACAACTCATGATAAATAACACTTTGTCATTGTTTATTTGACAAAAACTAGGCCAACATGGAAAAGCAGTGTGTGAAAAGTCAGGTAAAACTTTCCTATTTTAAATGGAATTAACAGGGAAGTAGCAGCCATGTGATGCTAATAATAAGAACCTAAAGGGAACCTGTCAGGTCTGATAATGCTATTGGCCTGCAGATATAGGGTTAATGTGCAGGTTAATAGTGTTATGAAGGTGCCCAGCTGCAGTACTGAAAGTGCAGTACCCGGAGACAATGAACTTTACTTCATCCGGGAGCTGCCGGCTTTCAGTGATGCAGGTGTGACCGGAGCACTTACACTCACCCGGCACTGACTGACAGCCAGCTCGACAGTGCACAGCTCAGTGAGGCTCTCAGTCAGTGTCGGGCGTTTTTACAGTGGCAATTGTAATTGCTTCGGCACGCCTATATTTTCCTTCTTTGAAGACCTTCTAATGACCACATATTTTTCATTATGTCTTGATATGTAAAGCAAAAAATATACAAACAAGGTGTATTTAGTTCTTCTCATGCCTATATAAATTCTTTTATTTTCGAGCGTTTTACGAATGACACTTGCACACGAGATGTGCCATGCTGCTGCTGGTTACTCGAGGGAGAAGACAACCTCAGTCATGGTCAGTTATGGGAGGCTTATGCAAGACGCGTCACTGCTATCCATCCTGAGCTGCCAGAGGTGAAGTATAATAATTATACTAGGTGATATGACTTTTTTTACTGTGGGATGTACCTTATGTGATAACAGGTAAGAAAATCTGATGATTCAAAACCTCATGAAATGCAATTACTGTGTAATGACACCAGTGCGGTTCTGTTGTTTTTATGCTTCTATCAGAGTAGACTGACGTCTGGAAGCTGTAGGGTTAAGGATGCTACATTATTATATTTTGTCCTCTACAGACAGTTCTTAATATATTGGTTACAATTTGTCCTTTTTGATAAAAATCCCTGGTACTAACCAACATTCTTGCCAGTCTGTTAACCAATTTTTCTTCTATATTTGCAGATTTGAGCGGTTTAGAAAAGTGGCCAAGAATAAATATTATTGCCGCCGCTGGGGAGGCCGACTACATCAACTGGCCACACGTAAGGATGTTACACCAAGAAGAGCAACTCAGGATTTAAAAAACAAGGCAGAGAGCTCTTTGTCGTATACAGTACAAGGCTGAACAAGCGATGGATGAATCCGTAGTAAAAGGAACAACTTGCTGGATTTAGTTTAGGGCAACACGGTGGCTCAGTGGTTAGCACTGCAGCCTTGCAGCACTGGGGGTCCTGAGCTTCAATCCCACTAAGGACAACATCTGCAAGGGTTTGTATGTCCTCCCGTGTTTGCGTGGGTTTCCTCCGGGTATCCGGTTTCCTCCCACACTATAAAACCATAAGAATAGGGAATATGATGGCTCTGTGTATGTAAAGCTAAACAATACTTAAAAAAAATAAAGTTTAAAATCTGAGCTGAATAATGTATTAAATGACCTGACTCATTGCTTTCCCACCCATCTCATGAGGATTAGAGCTCAGCAGCTCCAGAAAAACAGGTTACAAGTAGAGTTGAGCGATACTTTCCGATATCCTAAAGTATCGGAAACGTAATGGTATCGCCGATATCACTAAAATATCGGCGATACCCGATACCAGATACGGAAGTCCCATGTAAGTCTATGGGAACAAAATATCGAAATTAAAAAAAAACCCATTCTTGCCTTGTTGGTTAATTGTACATGAAGGAAAACAAAGAAAGAGTAATGTAGAATGTATTGGGGGAGGTTGAGGAGACATTAAAGGCATAGATGTTTGACCCAATCCCAATGGAATAGCATTAATTTTTTTTTTTAGGAAATACGTTCGGTTGACGAACAAATTGACAATGTTGTTACCTTTTTTTTTGTTCAAATATGTCTGTTTCACAACTTCCATGGTCTTCACCTTTTTAACTTTTCACACACATTTCTCCTTCATAATTTTCAGCAGCATCACTTTTCTCATCAAATTATTCTTCATCTTCACCTTATTAATCTTCTAAAACTTCTTGCTATTCATCTTTTTGTTAACATTTTCTTATATTGTTCTTTTAAACAGTTATTATTCTCATATTCTACTTCTTCATCTTCTTCCTATTCATCCTTTTCATCTATTCTTATTTGTGACAGACATTCCTGTTTCTTGTATCTGTAAAACTCTGGAATTTTCATCCTTCCGTTCTTGCTGTCACGAAAGATTTTAATTACAACAGTATTTGTCCGCGGTCAGTTTAGCTGCAGCAGCATCAGGCATTTTCCAGGGGCACCACGAGGAGGAACGGACTCACCCCATACACTGCTTAGTCTTCTTCTGCTTAGAATTTGAGCATATATTTTGCTCTTCATTTTGGTCTTATACTTAATGTTCTTCTGCTTTTTGATCTTCTGCTTATTGTTCTTCTGTCTTTGTTCTGTATCTTGTAGTTTGTCTTAACCTTCTTTGTCCTGTTGGTGATGGTACAAAAGCCAATGGAAGTAACGAGGACCAGCTGACTGTGCTGGAACCCGGAGGGTCAGCAGAAAGAAAAGAGCCAATGGCACAACGAGGACCAGCTGACGTTACTGGGACGGGTTACTAAGCAGGAGGTCCCTGTGCTCCAAAGCACTACCAAGGACCAGCAGAGTTGCTGGAACTCGGATACCGACATGGAGGCACCTAGGCCAAAGGCACTGCGGAGAACCAGCTGCCCGGTACTGGAACCCGGATGAGTAGCAGAGGTACAAGAGCCAATGAAAGTAACGAGGACCAGCTGACTGTGCTGGAACCCGGAGGGTCGCAGAAGGAAAAGAGCCAAATGGCACAACCGAGGACCAGCTGACGTTACTGGGACAGGGTTACTAAGCGGAAAGGCCCCCTGTGCCCCAAAACCTCCCAAAGGGGACCAGCAGCTTGCTGGAACTGGATACCGAATGGAGGCCCCCGGGCCCAAAGGCACTGCGGAGCCCCTGGGGGTAGCCCCGGGATAGCAAAGGTCAAGACCCAATGAAAAAAAGGGGCCCGGGACGTGCTGGCCCCCGGGGGTCAGCAAAGGGAAAAAGAGCCAATGGCACAACGGGGCCAGTGCGTTCGGGGCAGGTTATAAGCAGGAGGTCCTGTGCTCCAAAGCACTTCCAAGGACCGCAGACGTGCTGGAAACTCGGATTACGACATGGAGGCACTAGGCCAAAGGCACTGCGGAGAACCAGCTGACGGTATGGACCGGATGAGTAGCAGAAGGTACAAGAGCCAATGAAAGTAACGAGGACCAGCTGACGTGCTGAACCGGAGGGTCAGCAGAAGGAAAGAGCCAATGGCCAAACCGAGGACCAGCTGACGTTTTGGGACGGTTACTAAGCAGGAGGTACTGTGCTCCAAAGCACTACCAAGGACCAGCAGACGTTGCTGGAACTCGGGATACCGACATGGAGGCACCTAGGCCAACAGGCACTGCGGAGAACCAGCTGACGGTACTGGAACCCGGATGGGTAGCAGAAGGTACCCATGGAAATTAAAGTTGAGGCAGCAGGGGACTGTTTGCCGTCTCACAGCAGGGGAACAGCTGACATTACTGAACCCAGTAACACAGGAGCAAGTGTAGACTGTGCTAACAGCACTTCGAGAAACAACTGGCGGTGTTGTAACCAGGGGATGAGAAGAGAACATGGTGGAGGCAGCAGGACTATTTGCCGTTCACACAGCAGGGAACAGCTGACATTACTGAACCCAGTAACACAGGAGCAAGTGTAGACTGTGCTAACAGCACTTCCGAGGAAACAACTGGCGGTGTTGTAACCAGGGATGAGAAGAGAACATGGTGGAGGCAGCAGGACTATTTGCCGTTCACACAGCAGGGAACAGCTGAATTACTGAACCCCAGTAACACAGGAGCAAGTGTAGACTGTGCTAACAGCACTTCGAGAAAAAACTGGCGGTGTTGTAACCCAGGGATGAGAAGAGAACATGGTGGGAGGCAGCAGGACTATTTTGCCGTTCACACAGCAGGGGAACAGCTGACATTGCTGAACCCCAGTAACACAGGAGCAAGTGTAGACTGTGCTAACAGCACTTCCGAGAAAACAACTGGCGGTGTTGTAACCCAGGGATGAGAAGAGAACATTTGGTGGAGGCCCGCAGGACTATTTGCCGTTCACACAGCAGGGGATACAGCTGACATTATGAACCCCAGTAACACGGGAGCAAGTGTTAACTGTGCTAACAGCACTTCCGAGAAACAACTGGCGGTGTTTGTAACCCAGGGCATGAGAAGAGAACATGGTGGAGGCAGCAGGACTATTGCCGTTCACACAGCAGGGGAACAGCTGACATTACTGAACCCCAGTAACACAGGAGCAAGTGTAGACTGTGCGTAACAGCACTTCCGAGAAACAAATGGCGGTGTTGTATACCCCGGGGTGAGAAGAGAACAGGGTGGAGGCAGCAGGCTATTTGCCGTTCACACAGCAGGGGAAACAGCTGACATTATGAACCCCAGTAACACGGGAGCAAGTGTTAACTGTGCTAACAGCACTTACGAGAAACAATGGCGGTGTTGTAAACCAGGGATGAGAAGAGAACATGGTGGAGGCAGCAGGACAATTTGCCGTTCAACAGCAGGGGAACAGCTGACATTTTCTGAACCCCAGTAACACGGAGCAAGTGTAGACTGTGCTAACAGACTTCACGAGAAACAACTGGCGGTGTTGTAACCCTGGGGTGAGAAGAGAACAGGGTGGAGGCAGCAGGACTTTTTGCCGTTCACACAGCAGGGGAACAGCTGACATTACTGAACCCCAGTAACACAGGAGCAAGTGTAGACTGTGCTAACAGCACTCCGAAAAAACTGGCGGTGTTGTAACCCAGGATGAGAAGAGAACAGGGTGGAGGCAGCAGGACTTTTTGCCGTTCACACAGCAGGGGAACAGCTGACATTACTGAACCCAGTAACCAGGAGCAAGTGTAGACTGTGCTAACAGCACTCCAAGCAACAAAATGGCGGGTTGAGCCAGGGTCAAGGAGGGTGTAGGCAGAGGCCTAGTATGAGACGTTTGAAGTTGAAGTTGTAGTTAGCAGCAGTATTTTTGCCAGACACACGCAGGGGAAACAGCAGGCGTTACTGAACCCCACACAAAACATCAGCGATTGTTTTCATCTGTGCATCTAACCACTTCTGAGCAGCAACTGGCGCTGTTTTAGCCCCGGGTCAGGAGGGTGTAGGCATAAAATTTGAGTTTTGCCTTGTTACTTGGCCATTGCAAATGTATGTACTTCAAACAAGATAAATGGACGTTTTACTACAACAATAAAAATGATAAATTTCAATTACAGAATAGAAAAATATTTATACTTGACAGTCCTCTGTGGGTTGATAACGTTTAATGGCTAAACTGAAAATATGGTAACAATTTCAAAGCTTTCGAGACTACTCAGGTGTCTTCATCAGGCTAAGAGTAAAGCCAAAAATGAAGAATCACATATTTCTAACACACAGGACACAGGAATAGCTAAGACAAGTGAGGGAGGGACATGTGAGGGGAGACCAGCAAAAAAAGGAGAACAAGGATGAATTATCAGCGCCACCCCAATCACAGATAAATTCATGATTTAGCTGTGGCAAAAGACTTTTGTATGCCGGCCCATAGCATCATGGATATGGAATTACTGTTATTAAAAATATAACTTCAAATATGAGAAACGTACAAAGGTTTCAGAATATAAGCTCATCATGACCTTTGACACTGTTAGTGATGGAATGAATAGATCACATGGATTTATGTCATTCTATTCAATTAAGGAATCTGCGTCTATGCCTTCCAGGGTCATGAACACCCAAAAAATACGCCAATGAGAGGGCAATCAAACTTTCTATCCTTATCTAGGAACTGTTGAATATTTTGTTCATACCTGTGAGATAATGACAGTTCTGATACACGTCACTTACTTGTCTTACCTATTGCACTATTCCTGTGTCCTGTTGTGTATAGAAATATGGTGATGCTTAATTTTTTTAGTTAGTCTTTCCCTGATGAAGTGACGTGAGTAGCCTTGAAAGCTTGCAATTTGTTTCCATCTTTTCAGTTATCCATAAAAAGGTATCAACCACTGCTGACTTGAAGTCTAAATATTTTTCTATCTACTGGCTAACACGGTACAAAGATACCACATGTTTTCTAATTTCAAGAAGGAAAAATAAAGAAAATACAAATATAAACGCATATATGACATGCCAAATAAAATGGAACAACACAACACCCAAAAAATTGGTAACAAATATAGTGTTGTAAATTTAAGAATAAAAGTAAATTTTTTTTTTTATGAATAATGCTTAAGGAAGAAAATGTTAAACCATAACATAGTGAAGAACAATGGATTTTGTAATAATCACTCATCATCATCATCGCAAATTTTATGTGACAGTCACAGACAATTCAATTATTTAAGTTCATAAAATCGTAACTTTCTATAGCATGTATGACATGTCCAGCATGGACTCTTCAATGTGATTGATGACACAATAATGTACAATAAAAAATAACCATTTAAAAAAACATTAGGCATGTTTGTCACAATTTAAGTGTGTGCCTGCCAGTGTAGGTGAAACAAAGGCTACGGATAGCAAAGGTATATTCTATGTCTGTATCACACTGTGGACAGCTTGATGGGTCATGCCAATGTTTTACTGTACGTCAATAAAGTTGCGGCTGAAATCATGCATTTTTTGTTGTAGAGTGTTGAAGAGGGTAAAAGAATGTCTGGTTGCGCAAAGCTTTATCCGTCAACACTACCTTCTACTGTCACGCGTAGGGTAGGGTAGCGTGTGGCAATTAGTGACTATCAAAAGTGAGGTTTGGCTGCGTTATTGCGCACTAGGGACGCAAAAAAAATACAGCAGTAATAATTTTAAATGTGTAATACTACACCTATGACAAACCAAAAAATTACGTTCCCTCTTTAACAATGTACAAGACTAACAAGCCTAATGGTTGACGCTGACTTAATTGAGATACAGTATTACATCAACATTGTCCATGAGTAACTATGCACTGTGATACCTATATACCAGTATTAATTTATATTCTCTTGTGGTTGTTTCAACGCACTTGCAGGTATAAGTACCTATTGTCAGTATGCATGATGCACTTTCTAGATGTAATAATTTATTATTGGACATTATTACCTGTTTACATGCTGGCCATTTCATATATGGTGTTGAAGTTACAGTTGGCATCAGTATGTGTAAATTTTATAATGTCTGTCATAAATTAAAACTCGTGATGATGATGATGAGGATGTAATGATTCGTACATCCATTGAGTGCATTATCTTACAGGTACAGATAAAGTTCCTTAAAAAGCATTAATTCATAAGTCTGAATGTACTTTTATGCATTAATTTAAAAATGTGAAGAGTAGACTATGTTTTATTTTTTGTTACCATTTCTAATGACATGTGCGATATGCGCTGTGGATGGACAAATTATTATTTGTCCATATTTGTCATAAAAATTTAATCATTCTAGGCCTGCAAAACTTCACAATTTCATGTTTTCAGCATAACAAGCAGGGTGGACGGCTCTTCCCTATTTGGAGCATGTTGGTCATGTGTTTTTCTGTCCATGTGTCGGGAACAGGACACTTCTTGCCGTTGACACAGCAGGGGAACAGCTGGCGTTACTGAACCCCATAACAGTGTGCTTGTGTTTTGTTCTGTGGACACGAAAATTCTGAGCAGCAACTGGCAGTGTTGGAGCCAGGGAGTAGAGTTCAGGTGGTTAAAAAAAGATGAACAAAAAAAGGAGCCCTGGAAAACGTGCAAACCAGTTATTTAATTGAAAACGGACGACAAATTTTCTGCCGAGACCCAAAGCCTTGTTCATTTTCAGAAAGTAAGCGGTTTCTACATTATCGGAGGATAGTCGCATGCGACGGTCTGTTATTACACCACCTGCCCCACTAAAGACGCGCTAGTTAATACACTGGCAGCAGGGCAGCCAGCACTCCAATGCAAAATGCTAAGCTTGGCCATGTATCCACGTAGAGCCCCAACTTAAAAGGGGAAGAGCCATCTGGGAGTACACGGGAGAGGAAAAGCCAAGTAGTCTTTTCCCCATCTGACGGATACGTTGCCTCCCGCTGATGAGCCCTCTGGATGGTGTTGAATTTTTTGTGGCGCTGCCACAAAAATTTGCCCATTTTGAACATACGGGTTTTTTTCCCCTGTGCAGAGGCATTTTCGTGTGCTCCTCTTGTTGCAGAGCTCTCTACACTGCCTCGACGCACAGAGCTGACTTTGGTAAAGCGTAGCAGCAGCGTGCTCTCGGCAGAAAGGGTTTGAACATTAGGGATTGCCCCAGTTGTTTGGGTACTCCCGCATTTTACGCTCCCGGTTCAACGGTGTGTGAGGCTTTTGACGTTGTCCCGGTAGCGAGGGTCTAGGGGGTTTTAAAACACCCAATAATCAGACGTCGTGAGAATGTGGGCAAATGGGCGGTCGTTTTTGGCACTGCAGCATGAAATCAACCATGTGCTGCAGACTCCCATTGGCAAGAAACGCTGTCCTCTGCAAGAGGCGTTATCTCGGCCTGCTCTGCATCACCCACCCTCGCTCTACATACTGACTAGAGCGTGGTGTACCTCCCTCTGGAGCGTGTCTTCCTCCTCCATTGACTCCTCTCCCCATCCTCCCCACAAAGTGAGCCCTGCCGCCCTTTGTGAGGAACCACGTTGCGCTGACTTTCCAGAAGGTGATGGAAATTTTTGACCTCATCCTCCACCTTTTTCCAAAACCCCATCCCTTATTGCTTGCAGTGTTTTTGAAGCAGGCAGATAAGGGGGGCAGTCAGGCAGACTTTGTGCATCATCTGCACTCGCCATCCGCGTTGAATCATCAAACGCACGCAAAACGTGGACAGGGCCTTCATAGTGGCCCACTCATTTAAAGGTGAAGTGGGACGGCGAAAAATTTCGTGTTGATTGCGCTGATTTCAGCTGATTCTCCATAACTGCTGGCTGCTGCCCCACACAACCGCTCCAATATGTAACGTTGAATTCCACCTGGTGGATAAGGGCCCATATGATGCGATGTTTAGGAAGGCGGGAAAACTGCGTTGCAGAGCTGCTAATGCGCGATTGGCCATGCTGGAACGTCGCAAGTGAGCGCACTCTAGGGGGGACCCTTTTTGCAGCAGTGCATCAAAATCGGATAGTCCCTCAAAAAATCTGCACGACCAAGTTGAGCACATGTGCCCGACATGGTATGTGAGTGAGGTTTCCAAGGCCCCCGAGCTGCACCAGATTTCGGCCTTGTCAACACACTACCAAGCCTGGCTGGAGATTCGCTGGGAAAACCACACGTCGCTCTCCGCTTGATGGCATTCCAGACCTCCTGCGCTGTGTGGGTTCGATTTCCCTGGGAATTAATTTCAGAACGGCCTGTTGCGTTTGGCCAGGCTGTGCTCAATCGGTCGCATCAGGTAAGCGTTTCCCCGGGTCCAAAGTGGAGGAGACCGTGAAGGCTCCGCAGCGATGATTCTGAGGAAAAAATGGGTAGGAGGAGGAGTCAATGTGGACAGACTTGATTCCGGCAATCCTTGGAGTTGGCAGAACACGTACAGCGCCACTGCAGATCTGTACGGCTCCACAAAATTCAACCAATGGGCAGTGAGTGAAAAGGGATGTCCCTGCGCCATGGGTACTGGGCCAGCATCGGTGGTTGGGACTTGCTACTGACGGCGGTTTAGTAGCGCATGTTTAATTTGCCCACCTGCTTTTGCAGACAGGACGGCTTGCCTGCTGAAAAAAAAATCGGCTGGGCACTGTCTTGTGGGATGCCAATGCCATTAATTCCGGAAACTGTCAGCTCTTACCTCAAAAATTCCCCTTTCAAATAATTCCCATTAAAAAATTTAAATTTGTTTATCCTAGGGTTTAGAAAATTTTAAAAACCACCTTGGCTTTCCCAAGGAGGCTTCGCGATTAAAACCCGGGCTCGTTTTGGGTGCCTCCTTTAATTCGGAAACTTCATCCAACCAAAACTTTTAAGGGAAAAAATTTTGAAACAGTTAACCCTTGTGGGGTTTTAGTTTGCCTTTTATATTAATTGAAAAAATTTTTGGGGGGAAATTTGGGGAACCCTTCCTTGGTGAAAAACTTGTCTTGGCCAATGAAAAGTTTCCATGGCCTTGGAAAGTTACACTTGTGTAATGGGAAAGGGGAAAATAAGGGTAGGGCTCTTTTGGCCACATTTTAGGCTTTAAACTGCTTTACGGGTTTTCCAATAGTTTATGGTCAACAATTTTAATTTTAAATTTTTTACAGTTCTTTGATAACTTCCTGCCAAGAAAAAAAGGCCGGGGATTCCGGGAACCCCCAGGGGTGTTTGAACCCCCCACCGGGGCCAAAGGTGGTAGGGAAAGCTTTTAAAAATTCCCAACTATTGGGAAATCTCTTTGGGCCTCCCCCCTTTCCTTCCTTTTTTTGGGTTTCCCCCCCCCCATCTTCACCCCTGTTTTGGTGGTGGGCCCCATAAGAAGGCCTTCTCTCCCCAACGGGGCCAGGGTTAACTGGAATGGCTCACGCTTTAAATTTAAGCCCTTTGTCAAAAGCTTCTTCTTCGCTTCAATGTGTTGCGGGGCCCTTTCCAAAATTAAATTTTCTGAAAGGGGAAGTGTGTTGTAAATTTTTGGGTTTCTGGCCTTGGGTGAACCTGGGTTTCCCGGGTGATGGCTAAGGGAGTAAGGGGTGATTTGGCTGCTTCCCCCACGGAATTTGTTTTCTCCCGGGTTGGGTCCTTTCAAAATGCCTAATTTCCAAAATATTTTTGGGGGGGGAAATTTTTTCCCTTGAAAACCCCTTCCCGTTTTGTCCTTTTTTGGGGGGAAGGGGGCCCAACGGGAGTAAGTTTAGGTGCTGCTGTGGGTTGGCTCATCCCCAGTGTGTTTTTGAAAACTAAAAAAAGTGTTTTTGACCGCACTTTTTTCCCACAATTTGTTGTTTTAATTTACTGACACTTTACCTTTTTAAATTTTTTTGATTACCCTTCATTTGACATAGAAAATATCATCTGCATGTATAAAAAAAGGACCACGCAGAGAAAGCCGGGGAAGCCCCTTTTGGCTGTTGTAAGGAACTGCTCCGAACGGGGTGCCAAACGGGAGGCTAAGGCAAGCATCTGCAGCCTACCTCTCCCACTTTTTGGGCCCGTTGGTCAATCTCTTCCTCAGAGCTGCTCCCACCCCCTTCCTGTTCCTACCCCTGTTGGGTCTTGGCCCTCATCATTCCCACCACTACCCCTTCCAACACCTGCTGTTTTTTGGGGGGTCGGCCACCCATGCTCAACAGAAATGCAACAGTCTCATCACATCAATTTTTCGGGGTTTTGGCTGCCCATCGACGGCTCACCCCCTCTTCAGATTCGAAGCACAGCTGTTGGCATCATGCATATCCTCTTCCACACCCAAAATGCTGTTGGGCGGGGCCCCCTTTTTCCCAAACCAAAAATTTCGAAACGAACAGAGACTCACGGGCTCCTGTACAACTCTCTGACGCCTGGGCAATTTGGCAGGGGGTAAAGAGACTGTGGTTGTTCAACAGTGCGTGGCCCTGAAGGGAGGGGGAAGGTTTTTAAAGTCGATCATTGGCTGCCCTTTCCCAACCAAAAAACGGCTTCAATTTTTCTTCACGCAGAGGGGGGGACCTGAGCTCCTACAAAAGGGGGCGCATAAAAGGGAACCCCACGGGGAAAACTTTGGTGCGTTCACGGGGGCGGGAGCAACCACAAATCCCCCCCGTCCCTTCCCTGCGCAAAAACCAGGCCCCCACCACGACCCGTGCCTTACTCCTGACTTCTTAAACTTGGGAATTTTATAAAGAAATCAGAAAAGTTAAGGGCCAATGGGTTATTCCTCACAGACTACGTGAACCCTCAGACAAACGTTCAGTATCGTGAAAGGCCCCCTTTTTGGGACTTCTATTGTGTTTCAAAAACCCTGTATTGTATACGGGGGAAGCGCGTCACACTAATAAATTTGATTTTTTTTTTACTAAAATGGAGCCCCCCAATTAGAGAAAATGTGAAGGATGAGGCAGTGCACACGCTCACAGACTACAACGGGAGTGGTTAAGTACAAACTGGAGCGTAATCGCACTCACAAAATGAAAACTCACGACTACATGAAAACAAACAAAAACTATTCACTATCTGTGAAAACTCCTTTGTGTATTCTATAGTTTTTCAACCAATGAAAAGTTACGGATGGAAGCGCGTCACACTAATAGATTAGATTTTTTTCCCCTAAAATGGAGCTGCACCAATTAGAAAAAATGTGAAAGGGTGGGCAGTGGGCACACCCACAGAAATACAACCCTGGTTGAAGTACAAAATGGAGCGTAATCTGCACCACAAAATGAAAAACTCAAGACTACAGTGAACACTGAAAAAAACATTCACTACTGTGAAAAGCTCCTTTGTGTATTCTTAGTGTTTTCAACCCAAAGTATTGTATACGGATGGAAGCGCGTCACACAAAGATTAATTTTTTTTAACTAAAATGGAGCAGCACCAATTAGAAAAAATGTGAAGGTGAGAGTGAACACGCTCAGGACTACAAAGGCAGTGGGGTTTAATACAAACTGGAGCGTAATCTGCACTCACAAAATGAAAAAATCACAGACTACATTGAACATGAAACACACTATTCACTTTTTGTGAAAAACTCCTTTGTTACTTCTATAGTGTTTGCAACCAATGATTTTATCGGGGGAAGCGCGTCACACTAATAGATTGATTTTTTTTCCACTAAAATGGGCTGCACCATTAAAAAAATGTGAAGATGAGGCAGTGACACCCTCACAGACTACAACCGGAGTGGGTTAAGTACAAACTGGGGTAAACTGCACTCACAAAAAAAAGCTCACAGATACAGTGAACCTGAAACACAACTATTCACTATCTGTGAAAAGCTCCTTTGTGTACTCTATGGTTTGCAACCCAAAGTTTTATAGGTAAGCGCGTCAACTAAAGATTAGATTTTTTTCCACTAAAAAAGGGGCTGCACCAATTAAGAAAAATGTGAAGGATAGGGAGTGAAACACGCTCACAGACTACAACCGACAGTGTTGAAGACAAACTGGAGCGTAAAATGCACTCACAAAAAAAAGCTCAAAGACTACGTGAACACTAAAAACCAAATATTCATATCTGTGAAAAGCCCTTGTGTACTTCTATATGTTTCAAAACCAATGTTTTATACGGGGGAAGCGCGTCACACTAAAAGATTTAAATTTTTTTTCCCTAAAATGGGGGCAGCACCCAATTTGAAAAAATGTGAAGGATGAGGAAATGACACACCTCAGCAGACTACAAAACCCCATGTTGAAGACAAAATGGAGGTAATCTGCACTCCAAAAAATAAAAGCTCACAGACAAAATGAAAACTGAAACACAATATTCCCTATCTGGAAAAGCCCTTTTGTACTTCTATAGTGTTTGCAAAACCAAAGTATTGATACGGGTGGGAAACGCGCACACTAATAGATTAGATTTTTTTCCACTAAAATGGACACACCAATTAAGAAAAATTGAAGGATGAGGGAGTGCACACGCTAGCAAC
>JARQOD010012022.1:0-21174 GCA_033576555.1 Oophaga sylvatica | reverse complement strand
TGGACCCTATCTCATGGATTTCATTTCCCGCCCTTCCGTTTCCAAGAATGACCACCTCGGGGGTAATTTGTGAAGGTTTTTCCCCAAGATGAACACTGGGCCCCATTCCCTAAGTTGCCTTCCCCTCGTTTGGGTCCCGTTTTCCTCAGCATGGTTTTTTTTCACTTTTTCCCTGAGAAATTGTTCTAAAGGGGAGTCCAGTTTTTTTCCCAGTTTTTGGGGAGACTTTTTTTTCAAAACGGGTGTTCAATTTTGTCTTTCTCCTCGGCTTTCATCCTCAACAATGGTAAAACTGAGAGAACAAACCAGACTTTGGAGACTTACTAAGAGCTTTGTGTCTGTGATCGGGATGACGGGGTCCTTTTTTCCCTTTTGGTGATTTTGTTTTAATAATAGGGCTACTCTGTACTTTGATGTCTCCTTTTTTCTGTAATTCTGTGTTTCACCCTCGATTTTCTTCAGGACAGCGGGGCTTCTGCTTCCGGGTTTTTGACCCGTTGTGGAGCTATCAATATTTGGGCCGGGGGGGGAAAATTTTTGCCCCTCTCTCAGGAGGGGCCCAGCGGTTTAAAAACCGGGGCTAGGAGTGGCTCGGTTTAAAGGGGGGATTTGGTCTGGTTTCCCAAAAAAATATTCCTTGAATAGCTTTTCCAAAAATTCCCCCGGGGGTTTTTTTTGGCCTTTAAAAAGATCATGGAGATTATTAACCGTTTCTTTTTTTTTGTTTTTTCCCCGGGGCTTTAAGACCCCATAACGTGTTCCCAACCCTTTTTTGGGGAAGGGGTTTTGTTCCCCCGGGGGTTTCCCCTGCGCTGTGCCCCCCCCCCTTTTTTTGGGGTTTGGGGGCCCCAATTGGATTTGGGGTTAAAAAATTATTAGTTTTCCGTTTTCTAGAGGGGAAATCCATTTTTGGTTAAAGGGGGGGTTTGGTCGGGGAAAACAATTCTTGGGTTTTGCTTGGGGGCTCCATGCTGGGAAAATACCGTGTATATAGAAACTCATCCTGGGGGGACCTGGTTCTCAAAAGGGGTTTGGGTGTGCCCCCCCCTAAAAGGGGGGGTTTAAAAGTTGTGAATGGGTTTGAGTAGTTCTGAGCAAAAGGCCCCCCCTGGGGTTTTTAAACCGGGGGGCAGTCTGTCCGTAAAAAATTGGGGCCCGGGGAAAACAGGTTTACTGACTATCTTTTAAAAGGGGGAAGGGTCTTTTTCCCTTTGGGGTTTCGGTGATCTTGTTTGGCGTTTCCCCTTTATTCCATTTTCCCCTTGTAGCCTGTTTGGTTTTGTCTGCATCTCCGGGCTAACAATAAACATTTTCTTCTTTTGTGTTTGTGCTTTTTTTGGGCTTTTTGCCCCGGGCCTTCTGGGGGGGCCTTCAGGGCCCCCTTGGGGGGCTTCTCCCTCCAGTTTTTTCACCCCACTGTTTTTTGTATTTTTGCTTTTTTTTTTTTTTTCAGGGGCTGCTTTTTTTTTTTTTGTTAAAAAGGAACTATTTTGGGGGAAAGGGGTTGTGATTCGGGGTTTTTAAAAAATTTAAAAAAAATTTTTGGTTTTTTTTTTTCAGGTTTTTGGGATTGAAAAAAAACCCCCCCTTTCCCTTTCCCCCTTTTTTTTATTTTTTTTTGGGGGCCCCAGAGTTTGTCATCTATTTTCTTTCAGTTTTATTTTCATTTGTCAACCGCCTTACATTTGGGGGTTTTTTTTTTTTTGGGGGGTTTCCCCCGGGGGGCAGATAGCTTTCCTATATCTTTTTGGTGTATTAGTTTTCAGGCTGTGACGGGCTTGGCCAACGTGGAACCCCAGGGCCCCTCTAGTTGGGGGGGTTTTAGTCGGGGTTTACTGCAATTCAAATTCCAACTGCTCTGGTTTTTCCCTTTTTTTCTGACTCCTAGCACCGAAACAAACAGTTCCCCTCAGGCCAGTGTGTTCACCCTCAGGTCCGCACTGCTCTGGGTTTCCCCCCGGCCCTCGCGCTGCTAGGGGTTTCCCCCCGGGCCCGCGCCGCTCTGTTTTCCCCCTTTGGGCCCCGCCGTCCCCGGGGCCCCCCGGGGCTCCGCGCCGTCGCGCGTTCCCTCGGGTCCGCGCCGTTCACACTTCCCCTCAGGTCCGCGCCGCTCAGGGGTTTCCCCCCCCGACCCGCGCCCCGGGGTTTTCCCCGGGGGGCTCCGCGCCCCCTCACGCTTTCCCCTCACCCCGCCCGCTCGGGGGTTTCCCCCCTCGGGCCCCCCGGCCCCAGCTTTTTTCCCCGGGCTCCGCGCGCTCAGCTTTCCCCCCTCAGGCTCCGGGCCCCCTCAGCGCTTTTCCCCCCTGGGCCCCCTCGCCGCTCCGTCTTTCCCCCCTCGGGCTCCGGGGCCGCCCCGTGCTTTCCCCCTCGGTTTCCCCCCCGCCGGGCGCCCCCCTCGGGCCCCGCGCCGCTCAGCGCATTCCCTCAGGCTCCGCGCTGCTCGGGGTTTTCCCGGGGGGCCCCTCGCTGTTCGCGTTTTTCCCCCTCGGGCTCCGCGTCCCCCGCGTTTTCCCCTCGGTCCGTGCTGCTGCTTTTTCCCCCCGGGGGGTCCGGCGTCAGCGCGTTCCCCAGGCCCCTTTTGTGTGTGGGCCCAGTGGGGGGGCCCCAACATAAAATCCAGGGGGAAGCGGGGGAAGGGGAACCCCCCAAATTGTTATATACGCCCCTCCATTTCAGCACACCCGGGGGGTAGGAGGGGTGCACGTAGCAGAGCCTTTCTATTTCCTGCTCAGGACAGGGAGATCACATCTGTTTCCGTCTAGAAGGCTCAGTCATTTTTTCCTGTTTTCCCGCGTGCATTTCATTTGCCATTTCCCAGTTGGAAAAGAAGGACTGAAATCCTCGCAGAGCTGTTACTCACCGACAAAGAAGTGGGGCTAGGGGGGGGAAAATTGCATCACCCTGGGCCTACAAGCTCCTTAATCATTCCCAGTAGAACTAAAAAAAGGAGGAAACTGAGGGGGTGTCAGCAAACCCCCGGGAAAGGGGGATTTTTTCCTCAAAAGCTCCAATTTGCTTATGCAAAAAGAAAAAAACCCGGACAAGGGCGCAGGGGGAGAAATATGGGAAAAATGTTTTGGGGAGGGGGTTGCCTGCCAAAAAAACCCGGGCCCGGGGGCCGAAGCGTTGCTAGGTTTAAAGCATGTAACAAGTACTCGGGGCTATTGGAAAGGGGGCGCGGGAGGCAGCCCAAGTGCTGTCTAAACGGGGACGGGGAAACAGGAGGCCTGTTTCACAAATTAGACTTAGTTTTCACCCCTTAAAAATTTCCCCCAAAAGTGGGGCCGGGCTGTCCTTTTGGGAAAAATTGGGATTGTAAATTAAAAATTCGCTTCCGAAGTTTGGACTCGGGTTTTTTTAAAATAAAGGGGGCCCCCCCTTTGCTCAGCGGTTTCCCAATGTGCATTCCCCCCCCCGACCAGCCCCCCGGGGATCTCTTAACCCCTCTACAAAAAGGTATAAAAGATGCTTGTGGGGCGCGGGAATTTTTACCCCCCGATCATCGTCACCAAAAATTGGGGGGACCCGTCCACCTGGGGGGAACTTACTCCCAAAACTCCCCCCAAAAAATCCCGTAAAAAGCCCCTTTTGCAGGTTTTTAATTAACCAGATACCACAGTGGGGTCCAAAACTACCTAACAAACAACCCCCCGAAAAACCCCCCCAAAATTGACGCCCCCGGGCCCCGGACGAGCCCCCGCGACGTGACAACCCCCAAATGGCCTTCCATGGGCTGGGTTTTCCCCCGGTCCCCCCTCCCTTTTGGCCCCACAATTTTGGGGGTTTGGGAAAAAAACTTTGGCGCACGAACAGATCAAAAAGCTTGCAATTGTGAGTCCTGTTTGTTATTAAACCCTGTTTGCTCTTTTTCCCCAAAAAATAGCCATTTTTTCCCCCAAAAAATTTGGCCCCCCAGGGGCTGGGGAAAAAGGGGGGGGGGCCCAAAATGCGCGCGGGTTTCCCCGGGCCCCCCCCCCCCAAAAACCTGAGCGGCGGGGTCCTGTGAAACAGAAGTGAACCCCTTGAATCCGTCGAGGACAAACCCCCTTTTCCCCCCGCTGTGCCTGAAACGAAGGTCCGTCCCACCCTGTGCCCGACGTGCAGCCTCCCAAAGGGGTAGGCTAGTTTAAAACCAAGGGGGGCACAATTTGCCGCAAGGCAGACGGAGGGGCCCCCCCCCGGGGGGGCCCTAATGCCCCCTTTTTGGGGCCGTCCCCCCCCGGGGGTGGAGGTGCGGGCCCTCCCGGGCCCGGTGGTCCGTTTATCCCCAACGCCCATACATGCCGGGCAAAGGGGGCTCCCCGTCAGCGGGGGCCCAACACCCTGGGGGGGTTTTTTGGGGGAAAGATATAAATTTTTTTGGGTATGTTTTTTACTGAGAAGCAAAAAGTTTTTTTGGGAATGGCCCGTTACTGGTGGGGCCCTGGAGAGAAGTAGGTTTGGGCCCCCACTGCAGACCAGATGGGTTTCCCTGCAAACCCTTTTAAAAAGCTACGGCCATCTTTCGGGACCGCACGAAAATTTTTCTGGGGTGGCATTTTACCCATTGTTTCCCGGGGGGCCCCGGGTGACATTTTTAGGGACTAGGGCCTCCGACTACGGGGGGCCCTGCGAGCTCTTAAACGGCAAACCCCCCACAAGTCCCATTGATGAGACCCAAAAAAGTAAAAAGCCATTGTGCGGGGGCGAGGTTTTCCAGAGGAAGGCAGGACTGTAAAAAGGTGGGCCTTTTCATCCAGATGCCCCTTTTGATGCTTTAAAAAAGGGGGTGGGGGTAAAGGGGCTGCACCCCCCGGGGGAAAAAATGAGGTGGCAAATCAGTTCGCCGGGTGAAAACCCTTTTAAAGGCCCCGGGGGGGCCCCCTTTTTCCCCGAGGTGGGAAGCTAAAAGCGGTGGCGGCCCCCCCAGTGAGTTGGGGAAAGGGCTGTGTGAAAATGGGGGCCACTGACTAAAACTTGGCCCTGAAAAAAAATGCCCCGAAAGCGGAAAGAGGAAAAAGGGGAAAGTCCTACTAGCGCTGTCCGGAGGATTTCCCTTGGAAAACCGGGGGAAATGGAGGACTCGCCCATGGGGAGGCCACGCCACCCCAGGGGACCTGGCAGATCATCCTGCCGGGATATTTGCTTTCCGCGCAACAAAAAAGGGCTATGGGTCAGCAATGCCCTTTAAACGAGCGATCGGGTCAGAGGCCAACCCCGGGGTAGATCATCGGCCCCTTGGACTGGAAAACCCAGGGGTTTTTTTGGGGGGGGCCCCCTTTCCTGCCATTTATTCTGGACAGGATTGAACCCCCCCCCTGGGACATGGATCTCGGGACCCCCCTTTCCCCCTTCCTTTACAATAAATTTTGGTCCATGGGCCCGCCCAGCCCCGGCCTGCTTGACATGTACGCTCCCCAAAAATTTTCCCTGTTTAAATAAATTTTGGGGGCCCAAAAAATAAATGTAAAATGGGAGGGTGGAGGGAAGGGTCGGGGGGAAAACCCCGTAGTCAGGACTGTAAATGAGGAAAAAGGTCTAAATGTGATACTAGGTTAACCCTTTTCAGTAAAGTCGGGAGAAGTTGTGTTTTTTCTCCCCAAAAGCTCGCTGAAATTTCCAAACCAAAAAAAGGGGAAAGGGGGGGACCAAGGGGGGAGTCCCGGGCCCCCCTTGCCCAGCAAGGAAACTTTTTTGATGGTGAAATCGGTAATGTACGGGAAGGGCCCGAAAACCCCTTGTAATACCCCAAAGGGGTGGGAAAATTTTTTAAATTTGGTTTAAGCCGCCATTTGGTCTGAGGGGGGAGAACTACCAAAAAAAAAGGGGGGGAACCCCCCCCCTCAGAACACGCCCCCCTCTGATTCTAAGGGGGTAGTGGAATGTAAAAAGGGGGGTCCATTTTTATTTTTAAATGGGGGGGGGGGGTGAAGAAAAATTTTTTACGTTTTGTTTATTGCTAAATTAATTTAGGTAAAAATTCTTTCCACACCGATCCTTAGCCTCCCGCCAACCAGCGGGGTAATATCCCCCAACCCCCCCGGGGGGGACTGGTTTTCAGCAGTTCATATGGGACCCGACACACTTCCCTCCACCCCAAACGGGGGGTACTACGGGGGTACAAAAGGGGGGACCCAAAAAAATTTTGAAGCACCCCTTGACCTTTTTGGGGCCCTTAAAGGGGGGCAGCTCTACCCCCCCGGGAGACCCCCCTCAAAAAAGCGGTAAACCTATAACCCCCAGCCCATATCAGAAAAAAAGGGAAAAGCTGCATGAATGAAAAACCCCCGGGGGAAAGGGATATTGTACCCCCAGGACACCTCTGGTTTTAGTGAAAAAAAAGGGGGGTGGTAGATGCAAAGGGTGTGTAGATTTTGGGAAAAATAAATCGTATAAACTTTTAAAAGGGATACCTTTTACCCCTAAGAGGAATCCTTACTGTCTGAAAAGGCAACTACTTTTCTCCCCTCGCCCCTTACTAGTGGGTACTGGCAAGTGGCGTGGTGAGGAGGACCAGGAGAAAACTGCTTTCCCCCCCCAAAAGGGGTTTCTGCGGTTCAAAGGGGGATTCCCCTTTGGGTTTCTCGGGCATGCCCCGGGAAAACATTCCGAGGGTGGGGAGGGGTGTCGGGGGGCTCCAATTCAAAAATGGTGCTGTACTTGGCGCGAAATTTGGTGTCCCCAAGAAAAATTTAAGATCATTGAAGCACCTGGGGGAGTTTTTGGGAGTCATTGTCCCGTTTGGGATGAAATTAAAAGCCCCCCAAAAGCCACGCTCAAAAAGAAGGTAAGTATTTGGGGGCTTTTTTCAGTTCTGAAGGAGTACGCGGCCCCCAAAAGGTCCAGCTATTCAAAAAGGGGCCAGAGCCGAAAAACCTAAAGGAGGTGCGCTTTTTCCCCGGGACTAAGGGGTTTCTACAGGGGGTTTGTAAAAGATTCCAAAAAAAGGGGGCCCCCTTTGCACCCCCCCCCCCGGTGGGAAAAACCTCTTAAGAGCAAAATTTTCCCCTTCCCAATTTGGGGGAAAAAAAAAAATGGGGGATTTAAAGAGATAAAGAGATCCTTACCGGCGATAAAAAACTTCCCCACCCAGTTTCAGCCAACCGTTCCCTTTAAAAACCCGTGCCAGTAACAAGGATTGGGAGGGGTTTCCCCAGTCAGAAAAGGGGGGGAAAAAAAAAGTAAATCGCTATCCAGCAAAAAAACCCGGCCCAATGAGAGGAACCCGGGAAAAAATATGGGCGCTTCAAAGGGGGTTTCCCCGGCCCGGGGGTTTTGGGCCCCCTTTCCGAAAGATTTAAACATTACCTTGCCCCAACGGGGGTTTACTGGGGTTTTTCAGAAAAAACCCCCTTTTAGCTCGGGGAAACGCAAGGGGGACCTGGAGCAACGTTGGATGGCTCGGGGTTTTTAAATTCCGGGGGTTTCCCCAAGTAAGAGCGGGCCCCCAAAAAACCAAAACGGGCCCTTTTCCGAACCGCATGAATCGACACGGAGGAAAAATAGTGATCTGGAAGAAAAGTCCCCCGGTTTTCCCCCCCAAAATGGGGTGGGCCAAGGGGCACCATCTCAGAAAGCGGTTTTTGGTGAATGTTGAACCCTTTACCCCATCTAGCGGAAGGGGCTCCCGGGCGCGATCCCTGGGCCGCCGTTTTCAAGGAGCGAAAAAACCCAAAAAGGTTCCCCCTTTTGGGGAAGGGCGCACCCATCCCCCAAAGCTCCGGGGGAAGAAAGAACCCCCGGGTTTTTCATATACGGAGAATTGTGTAGGGGATATGTCCCCAAGGACCCATGAGAGGGGTTTTGGGATTTTGGGGGCCCCCCAGCAGAACCCCCAAAGGGGGGGGGGCCCCACCCATCAACGGACATTTTTGGGGGAAAAAAAGGGGGCCCGTTGGGGTGTTTCTACGGGTGGGGGTGGCAGCCCCAAACGAGAAAAAGGGGGCCGGGGGAAATGTGGACCTGGGGACTTTTGGCGAAAAAATATATAGTCAGAGGCCCCCCTTTCGGGCCCATCGGCGACTCGTCCCCCGGGGGAGTGCTTTGGGGGGACTTTTTTTGTCCCCAAAAAAGGTCGGATATCTTTTTCCCTGCCCCGGGGGATCTTATTCCAAAGGGTTTTGGTGGCCCCCGGCAAGTTTGACCAGGGGCAGCCGCCCAAAACCCCTTTAAAAATTTTTTGCAGCCCCCGGGAAAACCGGAGGGAGGTGCTGATGATCCGAGGCCCCGCCTTTGTTTGAACTGTTTCAGGTTTTTTTCAATTGTAGAGTAAGAAGATCAAAACGACACCTACCCCCCAGACCAAGGGGCCCTTTTGGAAAAAATGAATTTTTTTGTCATGGTTTACTAAAAAAATTTTCCCCCTGGAAGAAAAAAATCGGGTTTGGGCCCGACTTGTTACCTGCCGGTTCTTGACAAACCCCCCCAGAAGTTCCACCAACTGGGCCCCCAGCTTACCTTATGAGAGCAAGCCCCAAAAACTGCCATGGATTTTTGGGGTGGGGGGTGAACCCCCGGTGGACAGTGCTGAGTTGGGCACAACTCGCCCGGAAAATACAAAAGGGTACAGCCTGGTTTTAAAAAAGTCCAACAAAATAAAGAAAGCAAGAGATTTAACCCATAAAAAAATGCTCCCCCTAAGCCCTTTTTAAAGGGCCCGGGAAATTGGGGGTCAAAAGGAAAAAAAAAAGAACAACAATTGGATGATCAGTGGGGGAAAAAGGGCCATACGTCTGCCAAAAAATTTCCCAAAAATTTTTATAACAAAAAGGCTGTACCATAGCAAGGTAAGGGGAAAAAAGACGGCAACGGTTTTCAGAGTCTTTTTAAAATTGTGTTTGCCCTTTAAAGCTCCGGAAGGGGAAAACCCCCGTTGTTCATAAGGGAAAAATGCTGAAGGGATACACACGATTTGGGGGATTTACCTGGGATTGGCCCGTTGGGAGAGGTTTTTTTTTCCCTGCCTTTTTTTCCCCGCCCCAGGGGGTTTAAAACCCTCATCCAAAATTTTGGGGTTTGGGGCCCTTTCCCCAAAAAACCCGTTCGGGCCTCCCAAAAACCCCAAGGCCCCCCCAAAAAAACCCCCCAAAAGGGGGGGCCCCCAAAACCCCCCTCTACCCCCAAAATTCCAATTCCCTTTTAAAATTTTTAAAACTTTTTAATTTCCCCTTTAAAAAAAATAAAAACCCTCCTACCCCCCACCCAATTCCAAACCCAAAAAAAATTTTCCCCAAAAATCCCCCGGGTTTTTTCCCCCTAGTAGACTATTTTTAAAAACCCCCCCCGCCCGGTTTTTTGATTGAAAAAATTTTTTAAAAGTTTGAAAAATAATTAATTTAATTTATTTTGAAATTGGTTTTTTAAAACCCTCCCCAAAGGTGCTTTTCTGTGGATGTCCCCCCCCAAAAATTGTTTGTAAATAGTTGCGCTTCGGGCTTATCTTGGTTTCAGAAACCCCCTAAAATTTTCCCTTGAAAAAAAAAACCGTATGGTGGGCCCCAGAGTGAGGTTGCAGTCCCTGTTCCCCCACCCGGACCCCGTGGGGGTTTTTTTTGGGGCGGGTCCCCCTAAAGTATTTGTAATAGTGTTTGATGTTTTGTTTTTTGTATTTTTATTGTCAAATTGAAAAATAAAAAAGTCTCCCTCCCTTTGGGGAAAAAGGGTTTAAAATGTTGTGTTAATGAAAAAAATTTTTTTTTTTTTTGTCTTTTCCCCGGGATTGTTTTTTCCGGGGGGATGTGACCCAGTCCCCCGGCACAATAAAAACCAAGAACCCCCCGGAGGTCCCCCAAAAAGTTGTTTTTCACTGTCCCCACACTTTAGCCACCCCCCGGGGGTTAGGAGGTGGGACACTAAAGCTATTTTTTTCCCCTGTCTCGGCGGGAGATATCTTTTTTTCCCTTCTGAAAGATAGATCGTTTTTCCTGTTTGGACGTGCATTCGGCCAGTTCGTCTGGACTAGGAGGGGAGAATCGCAGAGTAGCTTAGTATCGAAAAGATGGAGGTGGGGTGAAGGCATACTGAAAAAGTCCCCTTAATCTTCTCATAGAAGCAAAAAAGGGGAAACTGAGAGTGTCACGGCCGGGGGAAAGCTGACTTTTCCCAAAATAAAAAGCTACAAGGTTATGCAAAGAGCAGAAGCGGGAAAAGGGGCAGGGAGAAGACTAGAGAAGTGCTTAGTTGGATTCCTGCACTAAATAACGGACACGGGGTCCGAAGCGTTGCTAGAGTTTCAAGCATGTAACAAGATATCGGAGGCTATTGGACTACGGCGCAGAGAGAGCCCAAGTGCTGTACGAAACCGGAGACAGGGAAACAGGAGTCTACCCTGATCGCAAATATAGATTAGTTTCACCTTAGAAGTTTCCCCACAAAGTCGGGCCGGGCTTGTCAGCTATTGAGAAGCTGGAGATTGTAAGTTAACTTCGCTTCACGCAAGTTTGGACTCTGAGATATACGAAGTAAAGGAGGCCTCTAACCTGCTCAGCGGTTACCCGAAATGTGCATTCTCCACCCCGACCAGCTCCCCGGGATTGCTTGAACCATCTACAGTAAAAGGTATGAAAAGAAGCTGCTTGTGTGCGACTGATTATTATCTATATCCTGCATTATCATCACCATAGACTTTCAGGGACCAGTCTCACCTGTGGGAGACTTACCACCCAGCTCCCCCATAACATCCCCTGTGAAAGTCCTTATAGCAGCGCTGGTTCAATTAACCAATACCAAGTGGCGTCACAAACTACCTATACTAACAATCCCCTGTAAATACCCCCCATTGCACACCGCCAGGGCCACGGACCGAGCCCCACTACCAGTGACAACTCCATAGACTTCCATGGGCTCGGCTCCGAGTACCCCATAGCCTTGGTACCCACAATTGTGGTGCGTGTCGGAACACGTGCTCTTCAGTGCGTTCCGCTCAGGCTCCGCGCTGCTCAGTGCGTTCCCCTCAGGCTCCGCGCCGCTAAGTGTGTTCCCCTCAGGCTCAGTGTGTTCACCCTCAGGCTCCGCGCTGCTCAGTGTGTTCCCCTCAGGCTCCGCGCTGCTCAGTGTCGTCCCCTCAGGCTCCGCGCTGCTCAGGGTGTTCCCTTCAGGCTTCGCGCTGCTCAGCGTGTTCCTCTCAGGCTCCGCGCTGCTCAGGTCCTCCTCTCAGGCTCCGCGATGCTCAGTGTGTTCCCCTCAGGCGTGTTCCCCTCAAGCTCCACGCTGCTCGTGTCCTCCTCTCAGGCTCCGTGATGCTCAGTGTGTTCCCCTCAGGCTCCGCGCGCTCAGCGTGTTCCCTTCAGCTCCGCGCCGCTCAGCGCGTTCCCCTCGGGCTCCGCGCCGCTCAGCGCGTTCCCCTCGGGCTCCGCGCCGCTCAGTGTCTTCCCCTCGGGCTCCGCGCGCGCTCAGTGTCTTCCCCTCGGGCTCCGCGCCGCTCAGTGTCTTCCCCTCGGGCTCCGCGCCGCTCAGTGTGCTCCCCTCGGGCTCCGCGCCGCTCAGTGTGTTCCCCTCGGGCTCCGCCGTGCTCAGTGTTTCTCACCGCTCCGTGTGCTCCCCTGGGCTCCGTGTGCTCCCCTCGGGCTCCTGATGCTGTTCCTCTCAGGCTCCGCGCTGCTCATGTCCTCCTCTCAGGCTCCGCGATGCTCAGTGTGTTCCCCTCAGGCGTGTTCCCCTCAGGCTCCGCGCTGCTCAGTGTCCTCCTCTCAGGCTCCGTGATGCTCAGTGTGTTCCCCTCAGGCTCCGCGCTGCTCAGCGTGTTCCCTTCAGGCTCCGCGCCGCTCAGCACGTTCCCCTCGGGCTCCGCGCCGCTCAGCGCGCTCCCCTCGGGCTCCGCACGCTCAGTGTCTTCCCCTCGGGCTCCGCGCCGCTCAGTGTCTTCCCCTCGGGCTCTGCGCCGTCAGTGTCTTCCCCTCGGGCTCCGCGCCGCTCAGTTTGCTCCCCTCGGGCTCCGCGCGCTCAGTGTGTTCCCCTCGGGCTCTGCGCTGCTCAGTGTGTTCTCCTCGGGCTCCGCTCAGTGCGCTCCCCTCGGGCTCCTGAGCGGCGTGTTCCCCTCGGGCTCCGCGCCGCTCAGTGCGCTCCCCTCGGGCTCCGCGCCGCTCAGTGCGTTCCCCTCGGGCTCCGCGCCGCTCAGTGCGTTCCCTCGGGCTCGCTCAGTGCGCTTCCCCTCGGGCTCGGCGCCGCTCAGTGCGTTCCCCTCGGGCTCCGCGCCGCTCAGTGCGTTCCCCTCGGGCTCCGCACCGCTCAGTGCGTTCCCCTCGGGCTCCGCTCAGTGCGCTCCCCTCGGGCTCCGCGCCGCTCAGTGCGTTCCCCTCGGGCTCCGCGCCGCTCAGTGCGTTCCCCTCGGGCTCCGCGCCGCTCAGTGCGTTCCCCTCGGGCTCCACGCCGCTCAGTGCGTTCCCCCGGGCTCCGCGCCGCTCAGTGCGTTCTCCTCGGGCTCCGCGTCGCTCAGTGCGCTCCCCTCGGGCTCCGCGCCGCTCAGTGTGCTCCCCTCGGGCTCAGCGCCGCTCAGTGCGCTCCCCTCGGGCTCCGCGCCGCTCAGTGCGTTCCCCTCGGGCTCCGCGCTGCTCAGTGCGCTCGTGCTGCTCAGTACGTTCCCCTCAGGCTCCGCGCTGCTCAGTGTGTTCCCCTCGGGCTCCGCGCCGCTCAGTGCGTTCCCCTCGGGCTCCGCCGCGCTCAGTGCGTTCCCCTCAGGCTCCGCGCCGCTCAGTGCGTTCCCCTCGGGCTCCGCGCCGCTCAGTGCGTTCCCCGGGCTCGGCGCTGCTCAGTGCGTTCCCCTCGGGCTCGGCGCCGCTCAGTGCGCTCCCCTCGGGCTTCGCGCCGCTCAGTGCGTTCCCCTCGGGCTCGGCGCCGCTCAGTGCGTTCCCCTCGGGCTCGGCGCCGCTCAGTGCGTTCCCCTCGGGCTCCGCGCCGCTCAGTGCGTTCCCCTCGGGCTCCGCGCCGCTCAGTTTGTTCCCCTCTGGCTCCTGAGCGGCGTGCTCCCCTCGGGCTCCGCGCCGCTCAGTGCGTTCCCCTCGGGCTCCGCGCTGCTCAGTGTGTCCCCTCAGGCTCCGCGCTGCTCAGTACGTTCCCCTCGGCTCCGCGCTGCTCAGTGTGTTCCCCTCGGGCTCCGCGCGCTCAGTGTGTTCCCCTCGGGCTCCGCGCTGCTCAGTGTGTTCCCCTCGGGCTCCGCGCTGCTCAGTGTGTTCTCTTCAGGCTCCGGCTGCTCCGTGTGTTCCCCTCGGGCTCCGCGCTGCTCGTGTGTTCCCCTCAGGCTCCGCACTGCTCAGTGTGTTCCCCTCAGGCTCCGCGCTGCTCAGCGTTCCCTTCAGGCTCCGCGCCGCTCAGCACGTTCCCTCGGCTCCGCGCCGCTCAGCGCGCTCCCCTCGGCTCCGCACCGCTCAGTGTCTTCCCCTCGGGCTCCGCGCCGCTCAGGGCTTCCCCTCGGGCTCTGCGCCGCTCAGTGTCTTCCCTCGGGCTCCGCGCCGCTCAGTTTGCTCCCCTCGGGCTCCGCGCCGCTCAGTGTGTTCCCCTCGGGCTCTGCGCTGCTCAGTGTGTTCTCCTCGGGCTCCGCTCAGTGCGCTCCCCTCGGGCTCCTGAGCGGCGTGTTCCCCTCGGGCTCCGCGCCGCTCAGTGCGCTCCCCTCGGGCTCCGCGCCGCTCAGTGCGTTCCCCTCGGGCTCCGCGCCGCTCAGTGCGTTCCCTCGGGCTCCGCTCAGTGCGCTCCCCTCGGGCTCGGCGCCGCTCAGTGCGTTCCCTCGGGCTCCGCGCCGCTCAGTGCGTTCCCCTCGGGCTCCGCACCGCTCAGTGCGTTCCCCTCGGGCTCCGCTCAGTGCGCTCCCCTCGGCTCCGCGCCGCTCAGTGCGTTCCCCTCGGGCTCCGCGCCGCTCAGTGCGTTCCCCTCGGGCTCCGCCCGCTCAGTGCGTTCCCCTCGGGCTCCCGCCGCTCAGTGCGTTCCCCTCGGGCTCCGCGCCGCTCAGTGCGTTCTCCTCGGGTCCGCGTCGCTCAGTGCGCTCCCCTCGGGCTCCGCGCCGCTCAGTGTGCTCCCCTCGGGCTCAGCGCCGCTCAGTGCGCTCCCCTCGGGCTCCGCGCCGCTCAGTGCGTTCCCCTCGGGCTCCGCGCTGCTCAGTGCGCTCGTGCTGCTCAGTACGTTCCCCTCAGGCTCCGCGCTGCTCAGTGTGTTCCCCTCGGGCTCCGCGCCGCTCAGTGCGTTCCCCTCGGGCTCCGCGCCGCTCAGTGCGTTCCCCTCAGGCTCCGCGCCGCTCAGTGCGTTCCCCTCGGGCTCCGCGCCGCTCAGTGCGTTCCCCTCGGGCTCGGCGCTGCTCAGTGCGTTCCCCTCGGGCTCGGCGCCGCTCAGTGCGCTCCCCTCGGGCTTCGCGCCGCTCAGTGCGTTCCCCTCGGGCTCGGCGCCGCTCAGTGCGTTCCCCTCGGGCTCGGCGCCGCTCAGTGCGTTCCCCTCGGGCTCCGCGCCGCTCAGTGCGTTCCCCTCGGGCTCCGCGCCGCTCAGTTTGTTCCCCTCTGGCTCCTGAGCGGCGTGCTCCCCTCGGGCTCCGCGCCGCTCAGTGCGTTCCCCTCGGGCTCCGCGCTGCTCAGTGTGTCCCCTCAGGCTCCGCGCTGCTCAGTACGTTCCCCTCAGGCTCCGCGCTGCTCAGTGTGTTCCCCTCGGGCTCCGCGCTGCTCAGTGTGTTCCCCTCGGCTCCGCGCTGCTCAGTGTGTTCCCCTCAGGCTCCGCGCTGCTCAGTGTGTTCTCTTCAGGCTCCGCGCTGCTCAGTGTGTTCCCCTCGGGCTCCGCGCTGCTCAGTGTGTTCCCCTCAGGCTCCGCACTGCTCAGTGTGTTCCCCTCAGGCTCCGCGCTGCTCAGTGTGTTCCTCACCTCAGGTCCTGCCCGCGCCGCTCAGTGTGCTCCCCTCGGGCTCCGCGCCGCTCAGTGCGTTCCCCTCGGGCTCCGAGCCGCTCAGTGCGTTCCCCTCGGGCTCCGCGCCGCTCAGTGTGTTCCCCTCAGGCTCCTCGCTGCTCAGTGTGTTCCCCTCAGGCTCCGCGCTGCTCAGTGCGTTCCCCTCGGGCTCCGCGCCGCTCAGTGTGTTCCCTCAGGCTCCTCGCTGCTCAATGCGTTCCCCTCAGGCTCCGCGCTGCTCAGTGCGTTCCCCTCGGGCTCCGCGCCGCTCAGTGTGTTCCCCTCAGGCTCCTCGCTGCTCAGTGTGTTCCCCTCAGGCTCCGCGCTGCTCAGGATGTTCCCCTCAGGCTCCGCGCTGCTCAGTGTGTGATTATTGGGAGGATTTGTCGTTGTTAAACCTATAAAAACAGAAAGAGAAAACTGACCAATAATCAGCTGACTCTCCCTCGCGCCTACAATCAGGTGTCAGACTGATCCAGACTCCGCCCTTTCCCGTGAAGTCACTCACTTTACAATCAACTCCTTCTAGTACTACGCTGGGGTCTTATCGTCACTAGATGATGAGGCCCCGCCCTTTCCTGGGACGTCACGCAAGCCACATCTGCCTGAGTGTATAAGAAGCGGTTACTGCAGTGTTAGGTGAGGAGCGGAGGGCCTGGCAGTGATAGACGTGGGCCGTGAGGATACTGTACTGGGCTCCTGTGTAGGGATTACTGTAGTGCGGCTCTTGTGTAGGTTGTACAGTCGCTCCTCGTGTGTGATCGTACTGTCGGCCCTGGAGTGATACTGTCGTGCGGCTCCTGTGTAGTGATTATGTGTGCGGCTCCTCTGTGTAGTGATTACTGTACTGTCGGCTCCTTGTGTAGTGATTATGTACAGTGCGGCTCCTCTGTGTAGTGATTACTGTACTGGTGCGGCTCCTCTGTGTAGTGATTACTGTACTGTGCGGCTCCTCTGTGTAGTGATTACTGTACAGTGCGGTCCTCTGTAGGATTCTGTAGTGCGGTCCTCTGTGTAGTGATTACTGTACGTGCGGCTCCTCTGTGTAGTGATTACTGTACTGTGCGGCTCCTCTGTGTAGTGATTACTGTACGTGCGGCTCCTCTGTGTAGTGATTACTGTACTGTGCGGCTCCTCTGTGTAGTGATTACTGTACTGTGCGGCTCCTCTGTGTAGTGATTACTGTACTGTGCGGCTCCTCTGTGTAGTGATTACTGTACTGTGCGGCTCCTCTGTGTAGTGATTACTGTACAGTGCGGCTCCTCTGTGTAGTGATTACTGTACTGTGCGGCTCCTCTGTGTAGTGATTACTGTACTGTGCGGCTCCTCTGTGTAGTGATTACTGTACTGTGCGGCTCCTCTGTGTAGTGATTACTGTACGTGCGGCTCCTCTGTGTAGTGATTACTGTACTGTGCGGCTCCTCTGTGTAGTGATTACTGTACGTGCGGCTCCTCTGTGTAGTGATTACTGTACGTGCGGCTCCTCTGTGTAGTGATTACTGTACATGTGCGGCTCCTCTGTGTAGTGATTACTGTACGTGCGGCTCCTCTGTGTAGTGATTACTGTACGTGCGGCTCCTCTGTGTAGTGATTACTGTACAGTGCGGCTCCTTGTAGTGATTACTGTACAGTGCGGCTCCTCTGTGTAGTGATTACTGTACTGTGCGGTCCTCTGTGTAGTGATTACTGTACTGTGCGGCTGATTACTGTACGTGCGTCCTCTGTGTAGTGATTACTGTACAGTGCGCTCCTCTTGTAGTGATTACTGTACGTGCGGCTCCTCTGTGTAGTGATTACTGTACAGTGCGCTCCTCTGTGTAGTGATTACTACGTGCGCTCCTCTGTGTAGTGATTACTGTACGTGCGGCTCCTCTGTGTAGTGATTACTGTACGGGTGCGGCTCCTCTGTGATGTGATTACTGTACAGTGCGGCTCCTCTGTGTAGTGATTACTGTACAGTGCGGCTCCTCTGTGTAGTGATTACTGTACGTGCGGCTCCTCTGTGTAGTGATTACTGTACGTGCGGCTCCTCTGTGTAGATTACTGTACAGTGCGCTCCTCTGTGTAGTGATTACTGTACTGTGCGCTCCTCTGTGTAGTGATTACTGTACTGTGGCTCCTCTGTGTAGTGATTACTGTACGTGCGGCTCCTCTGTGTAGTGATTACTGTACATGCGCTCCTCTGTGTAGTGATTACTGTACTGTGCGGCTCCTCTGTGTAGTGATTACTGTACGTGCGGCTCCTCTGTGTATGATTACTGTACTGCGGCTCCTCTGTGTAGTGATTACTGTACTGTGCGCTCCTCGTGTAGTGATTACTGTACAGTGCGGCCCCTCGATTTTCTGTGTTGTTAGATTACTGTACTGTGCGCTCCTCTGTGTAGTGATTACTGTACGTGCGGCTCCTTGTGTAGTGATTACTGTACTGCGGCTCCTCTTGTATGATTACTGTACGTGCGGCTCCTCTGTGTAGTGATTACTGTACGGTGCGGCTCCTCTGTGTAGTGATTACTGTACAGTGCTCCTCTGTGTATGATTACTGTACGGCGCTCCTCTGTGTAGTGATTACTGTACAGTGCGGCTCCTCTGTGTAGTGATTACTGTACAGTGCGGCTCCTCTGTGTAGTGATTACTGTACAGTGCAGCTCCTCTGTGTAGTGATTACTGTACAGTGCGGTCCTCTGTGTAGTGATTACTGTACAGTGCGGTCCTCTGTGTAGTGATTACTGTACAGTGCGGTCCTCTGTGTAGTGATTACTGTCTGTGTGGCTCCTCTGTGTAGTGATTACTGTACTGTGCGGCTCTCTGTGTAGTGATTACTGTACCAGTGCGGCTCCTCTGTGTAGTGATTACTGTACACGTGCGGCTCCTCTGTGTAGTGATTACTGTACAGTGCGGCTCCTCTGTGTAGTGATTACTGTACCTGTGTGGCTCCTCTGTGTAGTGATTACTGTACGTGCGGCTCCTCTGTGTAGTGATTACTGTACATGTGCGGCTCCCCCTGTGTAGTGATTACTGTACACGTGCGGCTCCTCTGTGTAGTGATTACTGTACAATGCGGCTCCTCTGTGTAGTGATTACTGTACACGTGCGGCTCTCTGTGTAGTGATTGACTGTACTGTGCGGCTCCTCTGTGTAGTGATTACTGTACTGTGCGGCTCCTCTGTGTAGTGATTACTGTACTGTGCGGCTCCTCTGTGTAGTGATTGCTGTACAGTGCGGCTCCTCTGTGTAGTGATTACTGTACAATGCGGCTCCTCTGTGTAGTGATTGCTGTATGTGCGGCTCCTCTGTGTAGTGATTACTGTACAGTGCGGCTCCTCTGTGTAGTGATTACTGTACATGTGCGGCTTCTCTGTGTAGTGATTGCTGTATTGTTCGGCTCCTCTTGTAGTGATTACTGTACAGTGCGGCTCCTCTGTGTAGTGATTGCTGTATTAGTGCGGCTCCTCTGTGTAGTGATTACTGTACAGTGCGGCTCCTCTGTGTAGTGATTGCTGTATTGTGCGGCTCCTCTGTGTAGTGATTCTGTATTGTGCGGCTCCTCTCTGTAGTGATTACTGTACAGTGCGGCTCCTCTGTGTAGTGATTACTGTACAGTGCGACTCCTCTGTGTAGTGATTACTGTACTGTGCGGCTCCTCTGTGTAGTGATTACTGTACTGTGCGGCTCCTCTGTGTAGTGATTACTGTACAGTGCGGCTCCTCTGTGTAGTGATTACTGTACAGTGCGGCTCCTCTGTGTAGTGATTACTGTACGGTGCGGCTCCTCTGTGTAGTGATTACTGTACTGTGCGGCTCCTCTGTGTAGTGATTACTGTACAGTGCGGCTCCTCTGTGTAGTGATTACTGTACAGTGCGGCTCCTCTGTGTAGTGATTACTGTACTGTGCGGCTCCTCTGTGTAGTGATTGCTGTGCTGTGCGGCTCCTCTGTGTAGTGATTACTGTTATGTTTCGGCAGCTGAGGAGTGCAGGTAAAAAGGCAATACACCAGAGCAGTTGGAATCTATGAGATTGCAGTACCCTGACCAACCACCACAACTAGAGGCAGCCGTGGAGCGTTCCTACGTTGGTCCTAGACGCCTCGTCACACCCTGAGAAACCAACTACACCTAAAGATAGAAATAGGAAAGCTATCTGCCCCGGAGCAGAACCCCAAAGATAATAGAAAGCCCCCAAACATGTAATGGCGGTTAGACAAGAAGAAATACTGACACAGACAGAAAATAGTATGAGCAAACGCTGGGGCCCAAACTATCTAAATAGAAAAGGATAGGAAGGGACTTACTGCAATCCCAGAAAACCCTGAAAAGCACCAACTTACTAATTTCAAAAACGCCTGAGATCACACGACCTCTTCCACCTAAATTAGTTCTCTGGTGTAACAAAATCAAAACAGCAGCCACTGAAAAAACTGGAAAAAGCAAAAGTACAAACATCAGTGGCTGAACTAAACTGAGAGGGCAAAAGCCCCCGGAGGGGACCTGAAGGCCCCCACAGAAGTGCAGGACAAAATGCAAAAATATAGCACAAAAAACAAAAAGAAGAAAATGTCTTATCTGTTAGCAGGAGATGCAGACACGACACAACAAGGGAAACAGGAATGAAGGATTCAGACCAGAACAATTGATCACCGGCAACCCTGATGGGAAGGTGACTCCCTTATATAAGACCAGTCAGTAACACCTGATTCCCAGTCCTCACAATCTTCACTGGACAGACCAGCACCGCTTGTAACCACTAGAGGAAGCCTCTGCTCAGAACTCATCTCAAACCCATTCACAACAGTACCCCCCCTTGAGGAGGGGTCACCGAACCCTCATTTGAGCAACCAGGTCGGTCAGGATGAGTTCTATGATACGCACGGATAAGTCTCCTAGCATGGATGTCCGAAGCAAACACCCAAGAATTGTCTTCCTGACCATAACCTCTCCATTTAACCAAATACTGGAGTTTCCGTCTAGAAAAACGAGAATCTAATATTTTCTAACCACATACTCCAGATTGCCCTCAACCAAAACAGGGTCAGGAGGCACAGCAGCAGGAACCACTGGCTCAACAAACCTCTTCAACAAGGACTTGTGGAACACGTTATGGATCTTAAATGTCCCTGGAAGAAGCAAACGAAAAGAAACAGGATTAATAATCTCCATGATCTTATAAGGTCCAATGAACCTAGGCTTAAATTTAGGAGATGCTACTCTCATAGGAATATTCTTTGAGGACAACCAGACCAAGTCCCCCACTTTAAACCGAGGACCATCAGTCCTATGCCGGTTAGCAAACCGCTGGGCCTTCTCCTGAGAGAGGGACAACCTCTCCACTACCTGGTCCCAAATCTGCTGCATACGCTCCACAACAGAGTCAACACCTGGACAGACAGAAGCCTCCGTCTGTCCTGAAGAAAATCGAGGGTGAAACCCAGAATTACAGAAAAACGGAGACATCAAAGTGGCAGAGCTAGCCCTATTATTAAGAGCAAACTCAGCCAAAGGCAAAAAAGAGACCCAGTCATCCTGATCAGCAGACACAAAGCATCTTAGATAAGTCTCCAATGTCTGGTTTGTTCTCTCAGTTTGACCATTGGTCTGAGGATGAAATGCCGAGGAGAAAGACAATTGAACACCCAGTTTAGAACAAAAAGTCCTCCAAAATCTGGAAACAAACTGGACTCCTCTGTCAGACACAATGTTCTCAGGAATGCCGTGTAAACGAACCACGTGCTGAAGGAACAACGGCACCAATTCAGAGGAGGAAGGCAACTTAGGTAATGGCACAAGATGTATCATTTTGGAAAACCTATCACAAATTACCCAGATGGTGGTCATTCTCTGAGAAACAGGAAGGTCGGAAATGAAATCCATAGAGATATGGGTCCATGGTCTCTTGGGCACAGGCAATGGCATCAACAAACCACTAGAGCGAGAGCAAGGCTTGGAGCGAGAGCAAGTCCCTCAGGACTGCACAAATTCCCTGACATCACGAGACAAGGTAGGCCACCAAAGGACCTGACTAACCAAGTCTCTGGTTCCAAAAATTCCGGGATGCCCAGCCAATGCGGAACAATGAATCTCAGACATCACACTCTTCCTTCCACTGGTCCGGGACAAACAATTTTCCAACAGGGCAGCACTCGGGCCTATCCTCCTGACACCCCTCCAGAGCAAGTCTCAAATTGGGCGAGATGGCGGAAAACTACACCCTCTTTCAAAATAACAGAAGGATCAGATAACTCAGGAGAGTCCGCAAGGAACTCCTCGAGAGGGCATCCGCCTTAACATTCTTAGTGCCAGGAAGAAAGGAAACCACAAAATTAAAACGTGTGAAAAACAAGGCCCACCT
>JARQOD010012021.1:0-21176 GCA_033576555.1 Oophaga sylvatica | reverse complement strand
CACCCCATATTCATACACATGAAAAAAAAAACACCACATACTCACCTCGGACCCGTTCCCAGGCGCCCTGCTTCTGCTGTTGTCTCCGATGCGCTGACTCTCCGGCGGTTCACAGCCGACGTGATGGCATGACATCATCGCGTCAGCTGTTTCACACGCTGATTGGTGGAGGAAGTGGCTGGAGGCCCCTCCTCCACCAATGCTGACTGCGGGAGACAGCGAGCGGGCGGGCACGGTACGGCCGGCGGACCTCAGGTTTTCAGCCCTACGGCCAGGGTCGGATTAAGAACATGATGGGCCTGGAGCTGAAGGGGCGGGCAAGGGGTGGGGCCAAACACGGCAATTCACAAAGGCCAAAATGTAACGTAAAAGATATAAACAAAGTAAATATATGATACATGCCTAATATAAATACAGTGGATATAGAAAGTCTGTTATGTTATGCTTGCAAATTCCTCAATTGTAGAATCAAGATTAAGCTCATTCAGCAATCTATTTTCAATACATAACAGAGAGGGCATTTAAACGCTCCTGGCCCATTCTAGTATATAGCGCAGCATAGAATGGCCCATAGTATATATATAATGCAGCATTGAGAGGCCCATATAGCGCAGCATTGCATGGCCCATAGTATATATAATGCAGCATTGAGAGGCCCATATAGCGCAGCATTGCATGGCCATAGTATATATAGCGCAGCATTGAATGGCCCATAGTATATATAATGCAGCATTGAGAGACCCATATAGCGCAGCATTGAATGGCCCATAGTATATATAGCGCAGCATTGAATGGCCCATAGTATATATAGCGCAGCATTGAATGGCCCACAGTTGCGCAGCATTGAATGGCCCATAATATATATAATGCAGCATTGAGGGGCCCATATAGCGCAGCATTGAATGGCCCATAGTATATATAGCGCAGCATTGCATGGCCCATAGTATATATAGCGCAGCATTGCATGGCCCATAGTATATATAGCGCAGCATTGAATGGCCCACAGTTGCGCAGCATTGAATGGCCCATAATATATATAATGCAGCATTGAGAGGCCCATATAGCGCCAGCATTGAATGGCCCATAGTATATATAGCGCAGCATTGAATGGCCCATAGTTGCGCAGCATTGAATGGCCCATAGTATATATAATGCAGCATTGAGAGGCCCATATAGCGCAGCATTGCATGGCCCATAGTATATATAGCGCAGCATTGCATGGCCCATAGTATATATAGCGCAGCATTGCATGGCCCATAGTATATATAGCGCAGCATTGAATGGCCCATAGTATATATAGGGCAGCATTGAGAGGCCCATTCTAGTATATAGCGCAGCATTGAATGGCCCATAGTATATATAGCGCAGCATTGAATGGCCCATAGTATATATAGCGCAGCATTGAGAGGGCCTCTCAATGCTGCCCTATATTACTATGGGCCATTCAATGCTACTGATGGAATTTGTCAGAAACCACACACTTTACAACACAAACCTGTGCAGAGACTTCAGGATTCTCCATCTGCTTTCACTGTAATATGGCTGGGATTCTTGTAACAGCACACACACCTCTGCCTGCCTGTCTCTAACTCTCTCCTCCAGACAGGGACCGTCACTACAACGTGACACTGAACACAGGGCAGGATGCCAATAGGCAAAGATGAAAGAAGACAGTGCATGGATGAGGACAAGTGAAAGGTGAGCTGTGACTGGCTGCTCTGTGGTCACATGTTCTGCCTTCATTTACATCCTGCTTCTGTATTGGGTGAATGAGATAACACTGTGCTGCTGCCGACTCCTCTCCTACAGTACTTTCAGCGGCAGCTTTCCTCTCTCCCCCTCCAGCACACAGTCTCTCCTGGCTCCTCGCCTCCCCCTCCACCACCAGGCTGATGTCAGCAGCACAGGGAAGGGAGGAGAGCAGAGAGCCACTAGATAACAAGCGGCTGGCTGGGCCGCGGATGGGCCTATCTCTAACAAGGGGCCTGGAGCTGCAGCTACATCAGCCCCTACATTAATCCGGCCCTGCCTACGGCTGTCTCGGTCCGCGGGCCGGACTGAGACAGCCAGAGGGCCGGATGTGGCCCGCGGGCCGCACTTTGCCCAGGTCTGATCTAATAGGTCAACTGCCAAGATGCAACCCTGCCCAGCCAGCTCAATATAGGATAAGGGTGGTTTACCTCCTATAAAGCCCGGGTTACCTAGAAAGGGCATAAAGGGAGAGAGATCACCTCTCAAATGACATAGTCTCCGACATTTCCTCCACGTCTGTATAGTTTGCCATAAGGTGGGGTGACCTCTTATTTCTGCGATAAAGTCCTCGTTAGTCATATGTAATAATGCTGGTAGAGAGACATGGGGACTTAATTGTTGGTCTAATAGTACGTTTGTGAAATGTGAACTACCTCTCAACCAGTCAATGGCGTATCTAAGATTTGCTGCTAGATTGTACTTTGCAATATCTGGGAAGTTGGTGCCACCCTCCTCCTTTGGGGCTTGTAGTTTGATTAGACCTATTCTTGTACGCTTTTTTTTCTCCCCAAATAAAATTCCTAAAAGCAGCGTTTAGAATATTAACATCAGTGCGTGACAGCAAAATAGGAAGTGACTGGAGAATGTACAATATTTTTGGAAATATTATTATCTTAATTAAGTGGCATTTTCCCGAAAAGGACAAAGTAAAATGTTTCCAGGAGTTTAGTAGGTTAGATATGGACGTGATTAGGGGTCTAATATTAATGTGGTATAAGGACGCCAGATCTGCCGGGAGGTGGACGCCCAAATATTTAATAGATGATGTGCTCCATTGGAAAGGAAGTGTCGCGTTATTTAATTTTCCTTGCTCAAACAGAGCCAGGGCCTCTGATTTATTATAATTTATTTTAAAGCCTGAGCATTTGCCAAAATGATTTAGGGCCTCCATGATAACCGGCATTGCCGCATTGGGGTTGGAGATGAAAAGGAGTATATCGTCTGCAAATGCCGCAATTTTGAGAGAAGTGGAGCCTACCTCTATGCCTCTGAATATTAAAGAATTTTGGAGAGTTCTAAGTAAAGGATCTAAAGCTATGTTAAAAAGTAAGGGAGACAAGGGGCAGCCCTGACGCGTTCCTCTCTGGATTTCAAATGTGGAAGAGAGTATACCATTTATGGCCAGCCTGGACACCGGATTCTTATATAATAACTTTATCGCCTCACAAAACCACGGGCCAAAGTTTCTAAACTCCAGGATGTCTAGTAGATAGTCCCATGCAACCCTGTCAAACGCCTTGTCGGCATCCAGGCTAACCACAATAGACTCTAAGCAACCATGAGATTTTCCGTAAGAGATGGCACCCAAGGCCGTCCGTATGTTGTATGTTATGGATTTCCCATGGACGAACCCAATTTGTTGAGGCAATATCAGGTTGGGGATTATTTTTTGCACTCTATTAGCTAAGATTTTAGTGAAAATGTTAAAGTCTGAATTTAAAAGCGAGATTGGTCTGTAACCTTCCACTAATGAAGGGTCTTTACCGGTGTGAGACAGTGAAGGAATATGTGTTGAATGGGGTGTACATTTCACCTAGGTACTGTGCTGTATGGTATAAGGGAAATGTGTGGCTTTGTAAACCTAGTGGTAGAGAAAGGTCACTACACCTCACATTCAACACACACTTGCAGCTCAGGCCTGAAACCATTCAGCTGTTAATTAGGAGACCAGAAGTAGGTGTCTGCAAACACAATCTGAGAGCTGGCTTAGTCTGGACACAGGAGGTGTCCCGGCACAAGAAGCAGTCTCCAGGAGTGGGAGCTGGCTTAGTCTGGACACAGGAAGGTGTCCCGGCACAAGAAGCAGTCTCCAAGAGTGGAGCTGGCTTAGTCTGGACACAGGAAGGTGTCCCGGCACAAGAAGCAGTCTCCAGGAGTTTGAGCTATCTCAGTCTGGGTGCAGGAAGTACCCCGGCCACAGGAGTAGTCTCAGTGAGAATCCGTGCGAATAGCGGCTGAATAGGAGTGGATCTCTCTCAAGTCTGGACACTGAAGGGGCCTTCAGACACAAGGAGGAGTATCTGTGAAACTCCATACTGGTAAACTATATCATATGTGTTGTTTTGGGCACAGACTGGTAGAGTCTGGACCCGGATAAATAGGGAAATCGATCTATGTGTAATTAGTGGCTAGACAAGCCTAGGTTTTCTGTTTATGCTTTATTTTTATCTGTTTGCTGTGGACTTTAATAAAGCTGGTTGCGGCCAGTTTTACACCAGAACTGCTGTCTGAATGAACTGTTTTCGTGCCATTCTGTCTACCCAGACAGCGATCCTAGAGCTATATCCCCTGGAAATGTTACAATTGGCGGAGAATGCTGGGGCAGCACAGTGGCTGATACAGTTAGTGCTGGAGTGTGCATGCAGCACAGTGGCTTAGAGACAGCAATAAAGGTGAAGTGTGTTGAAATAGCAGCAGAGAAAAAAAAAAAAAAGTGTGTCAGCAGAAACGTCTGTTTGGAGCAGTCTTAAAGAGACAGGAGCCCTAATAGACTTTGCAAGAAAAAAAAAAAAAGTGTCTGCACAGCAGAGCTGAATTTTTTGTGGAGTGTGTATGTCTTGAGTGAAGACTGCCGTTGTTGAGACAGATAAGTCCGGCAGTATGGAGGAGCTCATTGAGTACCTGGTACAGGCCCAGCAGAGCATGCAACTGCAGTACCAGCAGCAGCAGCAGGAGAATAACCGGTTGTTGGAGCAGATTGCAGCTCTCAGCACCTCGTCCCAGAGTAATGTTGTGAAGGCACCTGTGTTGTCCGCTGTAAAGAAGGCGGTAAGACGGTCCCTGAAAAAGATGACACCTCGTGATGATGTGGAGGTATATCTCACTAGGTTTGAGGAACTGGCAGAGAAGGAGAATCTGCCCCTATCTGAGTGGGCCATGATGGTCGCACCCTATCTGATTGGAGTGCCCCAGGTGGCCTATGCTGACCTGAGCGAGCAGGACAGCCAAGACTATGCCAAGCTGAAAGCGGAGATTCTTACCCGGCTGGGTGTTACGGTGACAGCCCGTGCCAGGGGAGTTCATGACTGGAGATGCAGTTGGGAGTCTGCAGTCAGCAAACCTGATTATGGAGTTGGAAAGGTGATAGTGAACCACTACACCCGAGCATGTCCTCCTGAGGTACAGCCAGAGGTCGGACAAGGAGACCACCAGGACGCCAATCGTCTGGTCAGCCTGATGGAGAAGGCCTTCGCCAGCAAAGACTGTCTCCGTGACCAGCCGTCTGAGAGGTCGTCACTTCAGAGTTCCCGGACGCTGAACTCTCGCGGTAAGAGCGTTCCAGCTGTTGGGGACATGGGGTATGCTGATAAGCGGGTTCAGGCCCGAGGGGACATGTGGGTGGAAAAGTGTGATGGACAGGGTTGGAGATGTCGTGAAATTGCAGCCAACTGTCCAATAGATGGGGAGCCTATGTATTGTGGTGTTGGCAGATCCCTCTCTCTCTGCGCAGAACCTGTGTGTGTGTCCACCTCAGCCGAAGAGACTGGACCACAGGTGTGCCCGGTGGTTGTAAATGACTGCCCAGCACAGGCCCTCTTGGACTCAGAGAGTCCAGTGACTTCCGTATGTGACAGCCTGATTGATAGGGACTTCATCCCTGATAAGCACCTGAGTGTGGTGTGCATCCATGGAGACACCAAAGTCTACCCAGAGACTGCCGTGGACTTGGTCCCTAAACTCGGGGAGGTTTCATGTGAAGTGGGGGGTAGTGAAGAACCTGGTGCAACCCGTCATATTGGGTAATGACTTTCCCCAGTCTAAGGATCTCTGGGGGAAAAATGTTTCTGATGGACAGTGTGATGAAGCTCCTATTGAGGGTGCGCAGTCCCGAGGGGCGGAACACAATGTTAGTGGGCCGTTAAACTTGTGTGATGATGATGATAATGATGACCATGATAATGATAATGATAATGATGATGATCATGATAGTGATGATGATACTGATCATAGTCATAATGATGATGATGATAATAATGATGACTGTGATAGTGATGAAATTCCTTTGCAGGTGATGTTGGGAGACGAGGATGGTGGTTCTCGGGAACCGAGTGTCCCTGACTTGCCTGTGTCCTGTGACAATTTTGGGAGTGAGCAGTGGCGAGACCCCACTCTTAGGACGGCACAGGAAAATATGATTGTTCTAAATGAGGTTTCCCAGGAGCCTGGCTCGGAGGAGAGGTTTCCTCATGCTGCCATGGACAATAGCTTATTGTATAGGGACACTGAAGTCCAGGGAGAGGTCGTGAGTCAGCTCCTAGTACCTGAGCTATATAGAAGTATAGTGCTGGGGTTGTCACATAGTCACATACTTGAGGGACCAGATGGTGAAGTTAATGTTGTGGATGACATGTTAACTAAGGTTCCAGATCAGGATGTGAATGAAAATGAATTGTATAACCCTGACAGTGAGCAGGATGTGAATGAAAATGAATTGTATAACCCTGACGGTGAGCTAGATGTGGCTGAGAGAAGAGGGTCAGATAGTGATAGTGAATCATCTGATGACCATAGAGCAACCAGTGCAAGTGAGGAAGGCATGGTAGCACAGGAGGTACGTGGGTTTCTGAGGAAGAGTCAGCAGAAGTGTTCTGATGTGCCGGGTCGTACTTCTCTGGCCAGGCACTATATCGAAACTGAGCCCGGCCCTAAGGTCAAGATGAAACCGTGCAGGATACCCAAGGCCCGCAGAGAGTATAGGCCTGGGAGGGTACAGGGTAGTGCGGATGCTTCAGATGAAGAGAAAGCTGATGTTGGCTATGACTCAGGTGAAGATACAAATGACAGTGGTGAAGATGAAGCTGATGAGGGCCATGACTGGTCCAGAGTTCACTGTCTCTGTTGGATTGTTGACCAGCCCTCCGGTCTGGATGACCAGCCCTCCGGTCTGGAGAAGAGGGAGGGGATATGTGAGACAGTGAAGGAATATGTGTTGAATGGGGTGTACATTTCACCTAGGTACTGTGCTGTATGGTACAAGGGAAATGTGTGGCTTTGTAAACCTAGTGGTAGAGAAAGGTCACTACACCTCACATTCAACACACACTTGCAGCTCAGGCCTGAAACCATTCAGCTGTTAATTAGGAGACCAGAAGTAGGTGTCTGCAAACACAATCTGAGAGCTGGCTTAGTCTGGACACAGGAGGTGTCCCGGCACAAGAAGCAGTCTCCAGGAGTGGGAGCTGGCTTAGTCTGGACACAGGAAGGTGTCCCGGCACAAGAAGCAGTCTCCAAGAGTGGAGCTGGCTTAGTCTGGACACAGGAAGGTGTCCCGGCACAAGAAGCAGTCTCCAGGAGTTTGAGCTATCTCAGTCTGGGTGCAGGAAGTACCCCGGCCACAGGAGTAGTCTCAGTGAGAATCCGTGCGAATAGCGGCTGAATAGGAGTGGATCTCTCTCAAGTCTGGACACTGAAGGGGCCTTCAGACACAAGGAGGAGTATCTGTGAAACTCCATACTGGTAAACTATATCATATGTGTTGTTTTGGGCACAGACTGGTAGAGTCTGGACCCGGATAAATAGGGAAATTGATCTATGTGTAATTAGTGACTAGACAAGCCTAGGTTTTCTGTTTATGCTTTATTTTTATCTGTTTGCTGTGGACTTTAATAAAGCTGGTTGCGGCCAGTTTTACACCAGAACTGCTGTCTGAATGAACTGTTTTCGTGCCATTCTGTCTACCCAGACAGCGATCCTAGAGCTATATCCCCTGGAAATGTTACACCGGTTTAGGGAGCACTATTATGTCTGCTTCATTGAAACGGTCCGGGAGCCGCCCTGAACGCACCATCTGATTAAAAACTTCACAAAGATGTGTCCCTATACTGCCTCCCAAAATCTTATAAAATTCATTACTGTACCCATCAGGGCCAGGAGATTTAGAGAGCTTCAGAGAGCTGATAGTTTGGATGACTTCTGAGGGGGATATAGGAGCATTAAGGATTTCCCTATGTTCCTCCGTTAGTAAAGGTGCCACCTCTGATTGCATAAAGTTAAGAATATCGTCCCCCTCTCTCTTCAAAAAACGATCTAAATTCCTCAACAATCTGCTCATTCTCTATCAACACTCTGCCCTCTTTGGACTGAATTTTGTGAATCCTTGTGGCCTTTCTGTATGGTCTGGTGAGAGATGCAAGTAATTTACCGGGTTTGTTGCCCCACTTAAAAAAATTTGTGCTTTTGGAGATCAATACTATATGTGGCCCATTCATGAGCGATTGTATCCGCCGATTCTTTTGCCTCGAGATATTGTTTTTTCGTGAGGGGTGAATTATTAAATTTAAAATTTTTATATGCTAAGGTTAAAGTCTTCTGAGCTGCCAGGGTCCGCTCCCGCAATTGTTTTTTTTTATGACATATATATGCAATTATTTGCCCTCTCAACACCGCTTTAGAGGTATTCCAGAAAAGAATTGGTGTTTCACAATGTATTTGGTTATCAGATTTGTACGTATCCCATGAGAATTGTATGAATTTTTTGAAGTCATCTGATTGGTATAAATATGACGGGAACCTCCATTTCCTATGAAAATAGATTGGTTTATTTAATTTTAGGTTGAACGTTATTGGTGCGTGATCTGAGATATGTATGTCCAAAATTTTGGTTTGTGTGACTTTTGGCATGAGTGAGGGGTTCAACAACCAGTAGTCAATTCTAGCATGGGAGTTATGAACATGTGAAAAGTGAGAGTAATCTCTCTCAACAGGATGTTGCACTCTCCATATGTCCAGCAAACCCAAGTGATCTAAAAGAGATTGTATTAGTCTCCCCTGTGTAGTTATATGGGGGGATTGGGAATTAGACCTATCCATCTCGATGTCGTGCACCTCATTAAAGTCGCCTCCTATAATCATATGGGAGGTGTCCCATCCTGCGATTTTCTTTAGCACATTAGCCTGGAAGGAAGGATCCGATGAATTTGGCGCGTAAATATTAATGACACTGTAAGTTGTCCCCTCTAAAACCAGCTTAACGCAAACAAACCTCCCCAAAGGATCTTCTAGCACATCCACTATTTCATGGTCAACATTTCTGTTTATCATGATAGCGACACCCCTCTGCTTTTTGGTAAAGGAGGCTTCCGAACACACCGTAAATTTTTTGCTGGAAAATCCCAGGTGGTTACCCTTCACCCAGTGTGTCTCCTGCAAAAGTACAATATGAACATTTTTTTTATGTAAATAATGTAAATTTTTTTTCCTCTTTACCGGGGAATTCAGGCCATTGACATTCCAAGAGCACCAAAGGAGAGATGTCATAGTGGACATTTTTTGCCTGTTAATATCCACCATTAACCCACACCAGTGCTGGAAAAATGATAAGATATAACTGTTACACAATAGTAGGATCCCAGCCTATCCCAGCGAGTAGGCATTAGAATCCCTGGATTATTGATTATCTGAAATCGAATGCAGAGATCTTCTCCCCAATAAACCCTCCCCTCCCACAAAATTTGTATCTGTGTGCCATATTCAACATTTCCCCCAAACCTGCATCCCAACTTTAGATGCAGAAGTAAAAATACCGCAAAAAACACCAACATAACAAACAGATGTCAGTTGACATCACCTTATGTGATTTATGATAGTGTCACTCAGTAAGCCACTTAGAATCTTGCTCATGGCGGCTGAGAAGTTTCTCGGACAACCTCTAGAGCCTTTACCGGGTCGTCAATGACCCAGTTTTTCCCAGATAGATTGAAGCGTAGTATTGCTGGATATTGTAGGCCGAACCTAATATTTTTGTCAGCCAGCAACTTACACACCGGGTTGAAGGCCCTACGTCTGGTCGTCACCATGGCCGAATAGTCCTGAAACATCAGAACTTTGTGCCCTTCATAGGACAGATGCGCTTTCTTCCTGTAGGCAGTAAGTAGACAAATTTTATCTTGAAAGTCAAGGACCTTGAAAATCACCGGTCTGGGTCTATCATTGACTTTTCCCTCTGTGGACCTATTCTGTGTGCTCTCTCAACTGCCATTGAGCCAGATGTTAGTTGAATGTCCAAGGCACCCGGCAGCCATTCAGATGTTAATTTTAGCAATTCAGAGGGATGTATTGACTCAGGTATACCTATCAGTTTCAAGTTATTACGTCTGGAACGATTTTCCAGGTCGTCCACTTTGGATTGAAGCTCTGTGATTGCTTTCTCTTTATCCTCTAGGCGTTCTGCCATTTCCTTGGTAACCTCCTCTAGATCAGAGATACGTTGTTCAGCCTCATCCAGACGAGTGCCCTGACTATTAACTTGTGATATTATAGAATCAATTGAAGTTTGAAGAGTGGCGAATCTAGAGTCTATTTCGGGCATGAGGCGTTCCATGATGGCATCTGCTATTGAATGAGATGTCTCGCTACTTGTATCAGAGGTGGATTTAGGCGATGCTGATCCTTGTTGGTTTCGGGTAGAAGCTCGGCCTCCTTTAGTTTGTTTGCCCACAAATTTATCCATGCTCAGTGACATTGGTGAAAAGATAGATGGCGGTGATGTCTCAGACAAGAAACGTTACATTAGAATCCGCTGTGTAACATGTAGTTCCTATTTAGAATGTATAGCCCAGCTGTCCCGCGGCCCGTATCACGCTGTGCGGCGTCCCAGACGCCTGGAGTCTCCCGAGGAGCCTGGGGAGGTAGACCCGACAAACAAGTCCCCCGTCCAGGTATTCCCCCCGCTAATTAAAACTGTTTCTCCTCTCATAAATTGAGGGATAGCCACAGATGAGTAAAAATCAGCGGAGAGCTTTACTAGAAAGCGGCCATTCCCTGGCTTCGCCTCCCGGTAGACTCTTGAGATCGTAGGTGAAGATACCGGACTCGCCGGCTGTTCAGGGCAGCGGACCAATGTCAGCAGAGGCTGCGATCCAGTCAGCGATCAAGCAGCTCTCAAAAGAGGGGATTGCAGGCAAGGCACTGGACTGGCCCACTATTCTAGACTGAGATTATCAGTGCTGAGCGAGTTGCGGTATGCTGGTGTCTCTTAGCCACGGGTGAGGAGGGGACCCGCCGAGCGCAATTCCCAATAGGATTCAGTAAGGTGCTCCCAGAAAGCAGAGAGAAATATTCACAACAGATTTTAATAGCAAATGGGCTACAGAGTCATATCTTTTCACTCGTGCTGCTGTAAACTTATGTGGAGCATGAGCAATTTGCAGAAGAAAGCACCAGATGGCAGCAGAGAGCTGCAACTCACAATCACTGGCTTCCCTCCATCCAGCCCTCCTGTCTTCCCTTTTGCAGCGCGCGAGTCTGCACCAGGCTTCAGCAGATGATCTGCCAGCGCAGGACCCAGCAGGGCAAGTATTGATTATATATAGTCCACGCTGCGCAGTCAGTGCCAGGAGGTGAGCAGGGTCTCCTCTTACCTCTGCTCCACTGTCCTCACAAGGCGAGCGGTGATTTCAGTCTATTGTGCTCCCAGTCTCCCAATGTATCCACTCTCTTACCGCACCGCTGGTAAAGCTTAGAGCCGTCCTGTCATTCCTCCAGCTCCCCTGCGCTGCCTGAGCCTCCCGCTGTCCGCTGCGGAGAGGACAGCTCCAGCACTCCCGCTCTGTGCAGCAATGGCGTCCTCAGGTCCCGCTCACAGGCTTTTCTGCCTCGCGAAGTCCTCAGTCCTTCTCTCCTGCCACTACAGTTTTAGGGCTGGGGGGAGTCCCTCTGCCAGGAAAGTACACTCCAAGTCGCCGAGACCATCCACAACTCTAAGTTTTTTGATGAAATAGCAGCCTAGGAGCAGGAGCTACTAGAAAGCACGTCTGCTCTGCTAGGTGTCTAGGCCACGCCCCCCTTCACAGAAGTTTATAACATAGAACAGTGAAAATAAAAAATCATATTTTTTCCACAAAAACAATCTTTTCACCCCAATTTTTATTTTCCCAAGGGTAACAAGACCCCAAAAGTTTTTGTGCAATTTGTCCTGAGCATGATGATACCCCATATGTGGGGGTAAACCACTGTTTGGGTGCATGGCAGAGCTTGGAAGGGAAGGAGCGCCGTTTGACTTTTTCAGCGCAGAATTGGCTGGACGTCATGTCGTGTTTGTAGAGGCCCTGATGTGTCTAAACAGTGGAAACCCCCCACAAGTGACCCCATTTTGGAAATTAGACCCCTAAGGAACTTATCTAGATGTGTGGTGAGCACTTTAAACCTCCAAGTGCTTCACAGAAGTTTATAACATAGAACCGTGAAAATAAAAAATCATATTTTTTCCACAAAAATGATCTGTTCACCCCAATTTTTATTTTCCCAAGGGTAACAAGACCCCAAAAGTTTTTGTGCAATTTGTCCTGAGCATGCTGATACCCCATATGTTGGGGGTAAACCACTGTTTGGGTGCATGGCAGAGCTTGGAAGGGAAGGAGCGCCGTTTGACTTTTTCAACTCAGAATTGGCTGGACGCCATGTCGCATTTGTAGAGGCCCTAATGTGTCTAAACAGTGGAAACCCCCACAAGTGACACCATTTTGGAAACTAGACCCCCTAAGGAACTTAGATGTGTGGTGAGCACTTTGAACCCCCAAGTGCTTCACAGAAGTTTATAACTTCCGGGCATGAAAATAAAAAGTCATATTTTTTGCACAAACCTGATCATTTAGTCCCCAATTTTTTATTTTCCCAAGGGTAACAGGAGAAATTAGACCACAAAAGTTGTTGTCCAATTTGTCCTGAGTACGCTGATACCCCATATGTGGGGTGGGACCACTGTTTGGGCGCATGGCAGGGCTTGGAAGGGAAGGAGCGCCGTTTGACTTTTTCAAACCAAAATTGGCTGGAATTGAAATTGGACGCCATGTCGCGTTTGGAGAGCCCCTGATACGCCTAAACAGTCGAAACCCCCCACAAATCACACCATTTTGGAAACTTTACCCCTTAAGGAACTTATCTAGATGTGTGGTGAGCACTTTGAACCCCCAAGTGCTTCACAGAAATTAATAAACGTAGAGCCGTGAAAATAAAAAATCTTTTTTTTCCTCAAAAATATTCTTTAGCCCGCTATTTTTTTTATTTTCCCAAGGGTAACAGGAGAAATTGGACCCAAAAAGTTGTTGTGCAATTTTTCCTGTGTACGCTGATACCCCATATGTGGGGTGAAACCACTGTGTGGGCGCATGGGAGTGCTTGGAAGGAAGGAGCGCCATTTTGTAATGCAGACTTTGATGACATGTTCTGCGGGCGTCATGTTGTGTTTGCAGAGCCCTTGATGTACCTAAACAGTAGAAACCCCCTGCAAGTGACACCATTTTGGAAACTAGACCCCCCAAGGAGCTTATTTAGATGTGTGGTGAGCACTTTGAACCCTCAAGTGCTTCACAGAAATTTATAAACGCAGAGCCGAGAAAATGAAAAATCATTTTTTTTCTCAAAAATTATTTTTTTAGCCAGCTATTTTTTATTTTCCCAAGGGTAACAGGACAAATTGCACACCAATTTTGGGGTTCTAATTTCTCTTGAGTACACTGATACCCCATATGTTGGGGCAAACCACTGTTTGGGCGCACGGCAGGGCTCGGAAGGGAGGGAGCGCCATTTGACTTTTTGAACGCCACGTCGTGTTTGGAGACCCCCTGATGTGTCTAAACAGTGGAAACCCCCCACAAGTGACCCCATTTTGGAAACTAGAACCCTTAAGGAACTTATCTAGATGTGTGGTGAGCACTTTGAACCCCCAAGTGCTTCACAGAAGTTTATAACGTAGCGCCATGAAAATAAAAAAATCATATTTTTTTCCACAAAAATGATCTTTTTGCCCCCAAATTTTTATTTTTATAAGGGTAACAGGAGAAATTGGCCCCCAAAAGTTGATGTGCAATTTGTGCTGAGTATGCTGATACTCCATATGTGGGGGTAAACCCCTGTGATCGCCTTACTGCGATCTTTGGGAGACAGAATGAACAAATCCACAAAAGGTGAAGAATTGGTTTTCTTTTTTACGCCGTTCCTCATGCTGTATTAGTGATTAGGTGACTTTATTTTTCGGGTCGGTGCGATTACAGCGATACCAGATTTACATCCTTTTTTCATGTTTAGCTTCTGTCACACACTAAAAGACGCTTCCTTTGGAAGAATTTTTTGTAAGAAAATTTTGCATTGCCGTATTTTGAGAGCTATAATTTTTCCATATTTCGGCCGACAGAGTTATCTGTGGGCTAATTTTTTGCGGGACGAGCTGACGTTTTTATTGGTACCATATTCAGGCAAAGAGCGACATTTGACTTTTTCAGCGCAGAATTGGCTGGACGTCATGTCGTGTTTGTAGAGGCCCTGATGTGTCTAAACAGTGGAAACCCCCCACAAGTGACCCCATTTTGGAAATTAGACCCCCTAAGAAACTTATCTAGATGTGTGGTGAGCACTTTGAACCTCCAAGTGCTTCACAGAAGTTTATAACATAGAACCGTGAAAATAAAAAATCATATTTTTTCCACAAAAACGATCTGTTCACCCCAATTTTTATTTTCCCAATGGTAACAAGACCCCAAAAGTTTTTGTGCAATTTGTCCTGAGCATGATGATACCCCATATGTGGGGGTAAACCACTGTTTGAATGCATGGCAGAGCTTGGAAGGGAAGGAGCGCCGTTCGACTTTTTCAACACAGAATTGGCTGGATGCCATGTTGTGTTTGGAGAGCTCCTGATCTGCCTAAACAGTAGAAACCCCCTGCAAGTGACACCATTTTGGAAACTAGACCCCCAAGGAGCTTATCTAGATGTGTGGTGAGCACTTTGAACCCCCAAGTGTTTCACAGAAACTTATAAACGCAGAGCTGTGAAAATAAAAAATGATTTTTTTCTCAAAAATGATTTTTTTAGCCAGCTATTTTTTATTTTCCCAAGGGTAACAGGAGAAATTAGAACCCCAAAATTGGTGTGCAATTTGTCCTGAGTACGCTGTTACCCCATATGTTGGGGTAAACCACTGTTTGGGCGCACGGCAGGGCTCGGAAGGAAGGGAGCGCCATTTGACTTTTTGAACGCCACGTCGTTTTTGGAGATCCCCTGATGTGCCTAAATAGTGGAAATCCCTCAATTCTAGCTCCAACCCTAACCCCAACACACCCCTAACCCTAATCCTAACCTAAATCCCAACCCTAATTCCAACCCTAATTGTAACCCTAACCTTAATTGTAACCCTAACTCTAATTTTAACACCTAACCCTAATTTTAACCCTAACCCTAAGGCTAGGTTCATTTTGCGTTTTACCAGCCCGTTCAACACATAGCGTTGACGGGCTGGTAACGGTATAGCATAACGCGATCGCGTTATGCTATACCCGCTAGTGCAGAGGAATCAGCAGATGATTCATCTGCGCTAGCGGTGACGGAGCCCAGATGCTGCAGCCCGGTCTGAGGCTCCGTCACTGAATGATGGCACGTCGCAAACGCATGCCGCTTTACGGCATGCGTCGCGATGCGCCCTCAAATGGGGGTGAATGGCAGCGTTAACGGACTGCGTTACACCGCGTTATACCGCGGTTGTAACGCAGTCCGTCTAAACGGACTGCCATAGCGCAGTATGAACCCAGCTTAACCCTAACACTAATTATAACCCTATCCCTAATGCTAACCCTAATGCTAACCCTAACCCTAATGCTAACCCTAACCCTAACGGAAAAATGAAAATAAATATAATTTCTATTTTTTATTATATGTCCCTATCTAAGGGGGTGATAAATGGGGGGGTTATGTACTGTTTTTTTTTTTTGATCACTGTGATAGTTTATCACAGTGATCAAAATGCACTTTCTGGAGAATGAATGAAAAAAAATTTTAATCTGCCGCCAAGCAGATCGGCGGGCGCACTGCGCATGCGCCCGCCGTTTTTTTTTTTCCAGGAAGAAGACCGGGAGGATCGGAGGCCAGGGGGACCTGCTGGAGGACACCGGCAGGTACAGGGGGGTCCAGGGGGACATGGGGACCCTCATTTTCTCCCCTCTGATGTGTGATCCCATCAGAGGGGAGAGAAATCATTTTTTTTTTGCGATCGCCGTTATGCTTGTATAGCGGTGATCGCAACACCGGGATTGGTGAATACCGACCCGGATCATATTCTCTGGGATCTCGGCTACCCCCGGTAGCCGAGACCCCAGAGAATATTGCCCATCCCCCCAGCACATAGCGGCGGGCGCACTGAGCATGCGCCCGCCATTTTCTTCATAACGTCGGCACCGGGGGACACCGGAGGGCCCTGGGGCCACATGCAGGGATCGGGGGCCACATGGGGTCCTGGGGACCCTTTTTCTCTGTCCTCTGATGTCCGATGACATCAAAGGACAGAGAAATTAACCCCTTCACCCCCAAGGGTGGTTTGCACGTTAATGACCGGGCCAATTTTTACAATTCTGACCACTGTCTCTTTATGAGGTTATAACTCTGGAACGCTTCGACGGATCTTCGCGATTCTGAGATTGTTTTCTCGTGACATATTGTACTTCACGTTAGAAGTAAAATTTCATCGATATAACTTGCGATTATTTTTGAAAAAAACGCAAATATGGCGAAAATTTTTAAAATTTTGCAATTTTCAAAATTTTAATTTTTATTCCCTTAAAACAGAGAAATATATCACACAAAATAGTTACTAAATAACATTTCCCACATGTCTACTTTACATCAGCACAATTTTGGAACCAAAATTTTTTTTTGTTAGGAAGTTATAAGGGTTAAAAGTTGACCAGCGATTTCTCATTTTTACAACAAAATTTACAAAGCCATTTTTTTTAGGGACCACCTCACATTTGAAGTCACTTTGAGGGGTCTATATGGCAGAAAATACCCAAAAGTGACACCATTCTAAAAACTGCACCCCTCAAGGTACTCAAAACCACATTCAAGAAGTTTATTAACCCTTCAGGTGCTTCACAGGAGCTGAAGCAACGTGGAAGGAAAAAATGAATATTTAACTTTTTAGCCACAAAAATGATCTTTTACAAACTTTTTTTTTATTTTCACAAGGGTAAAAGAAGCAAATGGACAGATAAAGTTGTTGTGCAATTTCTCCTGAGTACGCCAATAGCCAATATGTGGAGGAAAACCACTGTTTGGGCACACGGCAGAGCTCGTAAGGGAAGGAGCGCTGTTTGACTTTTTCAAACTAAAATTGGCTGGAATTGAGATTGGACGCCATGTCGTGTTTGGAGAGCCCCTGATGTGCCTAAACAGTGGAAACCCCCCACAAGTGACACCATTTTGGAAACTAGACCCCCTAAGGAACTTATCTAGATCTGTTGTGAGCACTTTGAACCCCCAAGTGTTTCACAAAAGTTTATAATGCCTGGGTCTGAAAAATAAAAAAAAAATTTTTCCACAAAAATGATTTTTTAGTCCCAAATTTTTGATTTTTCCCAAGGAAATTGGACCCAAAAGTTGTTGTCCAATTTGTCCTGAGTACGCTGATACCCCATATGTGGGGGGGGGAAACTGTTTGGGCGCACGACAGGGCTTGGAAAGGAAGTAGTAACGTTTTGGAATGCAGACGTTGATGGGGGTCATGTTCCGTTTGCAGTGCCCCAGATGTGCCTAAACAGTGGAAACCCCCCACAAGTGACCCCATTTTGGAAACTAGACCCCCTAAGGAGCTTATCTAGATCTTTGGTGAGCACTTTGAACCCCCAAGTGCTTCACACAAGTTTATAATGCCCGAGCATGAAAATAAAAAATCTTATTTTTTTCCCACAAAAATTATCTTTTAGTCACTAATTTTTTATTTTCCCAAGGGTAACAGGAGAAATTGGACCACAAAAGTTGATGTCCAATTTGTTCTGAGTACGCTGATACCCCATATGGTGGGGGGAACCACTGTTTGGGCGCACAGCAGAGCTCGGAATGGAAGGAGCACCATTTGACTTTTTCCAAACAAAATTGGCTGGAATTGAGATTAGACGCCATGTTGCATTTGGAGAGCCTCTGATGTGCCTAAACAGTGGAAACCCCCACAAGTGACCCCATTTGGGAAACTAGACCCCCTAAGGAACTTATCTAGATCTTTGGTGAGCAATTTGAACCCCAAAGTGCTTCACACAAGTTTATAACGTAGAGCCGTAAAATTAAAAAATCATATTTTTTCCACAAAAATGATCTTTTCACCCCAATTTTTATTTCCCAAGGGTAACAAGACTCCAAAAGTTATTGTGCAATTTGTCCTGAGTACGCTGATACCCCATATGTGGGGGTAAACCAATGTTTAGGTGCATGGCAGAGTTTGGAAGGGAAGGAGCGCCGTTCGACTTTTTCAACACAGAATTGGCTGGATGCCATGTTGTGTTTGGAGAGCTCCTGATCTGCCTAAACAGTGGAAACCCCCAACAAATGACACCATTTTGGAAACTAGACCCCTCAAGGAACTTATCTAGATGTGTGGTGAGCACTTTAAACCCCAAATGCTTCACAGAAGTTTATAACGTACAGCTGTAAAATAAAAATCTTTTTTTTTTTTTTTTTTTACAAAAATGATTTTTTTGTCCCCAATATTTTATTTTCACAAGGGTAACCGGAGAAATTGGACCCCAAAAGTTGTTGTCCAATTTGTCCTGAGTACGCTGATACCCAATATGTGGGCGTAAACTACTGTATGGGCGAACGTCGGGGCTCGGAAGGGAAGTAGTGATGTTTTGGATTGCAGACTTTGATGGAATGGTCTGGGGGTGTCATGTCGCATTTGGAGAGCCCCTGATACGCCTAAACAGTGGAAACCCCCCACAAGTGACCCCATTTTGGAAAATAGACCCCACAAGGAACTTATCTAGATGTGTGGTGAGCACTTTGAACCCCGAAGTACTTCACAGAAGTTTATAACGTACAGTCGTAAAAAACAAAAAAAATCATTTTTTTTTTAAAAAATGATATTTTTACCCCCAGTTTTTTATTTTCCCAAGGGTAACAGAAGAAATAGGACAAATTGCACAATAACTCTTGGGGTCCAGAGTACGCTGATACCCCATATGCGGGGGTAAACTACTGTTTGGGCGCATGGCAGAGCTCAGAAGTGAAGGAGCACGTTTGACTTTTTCAATGCAGAATTGGCTGGAATTGAGATCAGACGCCATGTCACATTTGGAGAGCCCCTGATGTGCCTAAACAGCGGAAACCTCCCAATTCTAACTCCAACCCTAACCCCAACACACCCCTAACCCTAGTCCCAACCCTATCCACAAACCTAACCCTAACACACCCATAACCCTAATCCCAACCCTAACCCTAATCCTAACTTTAGCGCCAACCCTAACTTTAGCCGCAACCCTAACCCTAATGGGAAAATGGAAATAAATACTTTTTTTTAATTTTATTATTTTTCCCTAACTAAGGGGGTGATAAAGGGGGTTTGATTTACTATTTATAGCGGGTTTTTGTGATTGGCAGCTGTCACGCTAAAAGATGCTTTTTATTGCAAAAAATAGTTTTTGCATCACCACATTTTGAGAGCTATAATTTTTGCATATTTTGGCCCACAGAGTCAAGTGAGGTCTTATTTTTTGCGGGACAAGGTGACGTTTTTATTGGTACCATTTTTGAGCATGTGACGTTTTTTGATCGCTTTTTATTTCGATTTTTGGGAGGTTAGAATGAACAAAAATCAGCAATTCATGAATTTCTTTTGGGGGAGGCGTTTATACCGTTCCGCGTGTGGTAAAATTGATAAAGCCGTTTTATTCTTCGGGTCAGTACGATTACGGCGATATCTCATTTATGTCATTTTTTTATGTTTTGGCGCTTTTGTACAATAAAAACAATTTTATATAAAAAAATTTTTTGCATCGCTTTATTAACTTTTTTATTTTTTCGCTGATGATGCTGTATGGCGGCTCGTTTTTTGCGGGACAAGATGACGTTCTCAGCGATACCATGTTTATTTATATCCGTCTTTTTGATTGCGTGTTATTCCACTTTTTGTTTGGCGGTATGATGATAAAGCATTGATTTTTTGCTTTGTTTTTTTTTTTTTTTTTTTAAGGGGTTCACTAAAGGGGTTAACTAGTGGGACAGTTTTATAGGGGGGGTTGTTACGGACGCGGCGATACCAAATATATGTACTTTTATTGTTTTGGTTTTTTTATTTACAGGAAAAAATGAATTTATTGGGGAATATTTTTTTTTTTTTTATGATTTTTTTAAACAATTTTTATTTTTTAACTTTTTTACTTTGTCCCAGGGTGGGACATCACTGTATTTTAGCAGATCGCTGGTGTGACAGGGTGCACAGCACTCTGTCACACCAGTGATCGCTCTGGCATCGCTGCAGGCTTCCTCAGCTTCTGCTCTCAGCAGGCACTGAGGAAGCCGCCTCCCTGCAGGACTCGGATGGACCCCGGCGACATCTTGGATCCGGGTCCTGCAGGGAGGAAGGACCCTCGGAACATCGCGACACATCGCGCTGCTCTGAGGGTCTCAGGGGGGCGCGCACGGAGCCCCCTCCATGCGCGATCCTCCCCTGTGCCCCCAGTACACCGCGATCATGTTTGATCGCGGTGTGCTAGGGGTTAATGTGCCGGGAGCGGTCAGTGACCACCCTGACACATAGTGCCGGGTGTCAGCTGTGATAATCAGCTGACACCCGGCCGCGATCTCGTCCGGGAGCGCGTCCGATAGCACGAGACGTACTATCCCGTCCATGGTCATACGGGCCCAGGTACCATGGACGGGATAGTACGTCCGATGGCAGTAAGGGGTTAAACGGCACAACTTTTTTTTTTTGTTGCGATCGCCGTTATAGGGTTAATAACGGCGATCGCAACATCGGTGTCGGTAAAAACCGACCCGATTCATGTTCTCTGGGGTCTCGGCTACCCCCGGTAGCCGAGACCCCGGAGAAAATGCGCCTCTGAGGGGAGCTATTCACTTTTTCCACAGCGCCGTTAATTAACGGCGCTGTGGTTTAAGTACCCTTAATGACCGCCGTTAAAAGGCGTATCGGCGGTCGTTAAGGGGTTAACGTAACTTTATTCTTCATGAGTTATTTACAAGTTTATGACCACTTATAAAATGTGTTCAAAGTGCTGCCCATTTGTGTTGGATTGCCAATGCAACCCTCTTCCACTCTTGACACATTGATAGCAACACCACAGAAGAAATGCTAGCATCAGGCTTCCAGTATCCGTTGTCTCAGATGCTGCACATTCATATCTTCACAGCATAGACAATTGCCTTCAGATAC
>JARQOD010012020.1:0-21185 GCA_033576555.1 Oophaga sylvatica | reverse complement strand
TTTTTTTACTTTTTTGTGTATTTTCTAAGTTTAGTGTTTCTTTAACCCCTGACATTTGCCCTATATATATATATATATAGTGCATGTCTGGTGTGGATTTTTGGACCAAACTCCGCAATATTATTAAACGGCCAATATTCCACAGCTGTTCTATACAGCTGGCACCCATCACTAATAGAAGCGACCGGAGCGATCACTGCTCTTTCACCCCTTAAATGCTGCTGTCTGTCACTCACAGTGGCATTTAGATGACTTGATTACGGTGGTATGCTGATTTTGTTGCTCATTAAATGAATTGTATTATCCTAAACTATGGCTTGGCCTACAAAAAAATAAGCCATTATATGGCTATGTTGAAGGAAAAGATATGACTTTTAGGTTAAGTTCACACTAGATGTTTTTTCAGGTTTTTTTTTCTGCAGCAAAACCTGATCTCTTGGCAGGAAAGAAGCTGCAGAAGAAAAAGCATGTGTCCTTGTTTTTTCTTGCGTCTTTAGCTGTGTTTTTCTTGCTTTTTGGAGGTGGTTTTGACAGGCTAGATTTGATTCTTGTGCATGCTAATAAAATTTAGCGTTAAAAAAAGTCCTATTCCATAGAATCAGGTTTTGGCACAAAAAACGCAGCTAAACATGATACCTGCATTTTTGCTGTGGATTTTCAGTATTTTTTCACCACCCTTTCATATCAATAGGTGGAAAATGCTGAAAAAACGCTGAAAGAAGTGACATTTGTATGTCCAAAAAACCATGCAAAGCACAAAAACCCGATGGCAAAAAACCAAGGTGTGTGCAGCACCCGCTAGGACCAAGGGATACTCGGGCCGGGTCTGACAGTACTTAAAGGGGATTGTCACAGCAGCAGTGACCCGGTCCGTGACCCTTGGCATGCAAATTGCGGTGATGAGGGGTAGTTTTTAAGGGAAAGTATTGTGACGCCATCCGCGGTATTCTGCAAGGGATAGCTGATGCTGCAGTTCAGTTCCTCTGGGGCTGATGGTAATGCAGCAGAGATGTTATCGCTCCTCATGGGTGGAGCGGGGCCCCAGGGCAGATATGGCAGGCTGTGAGGGAAGGAGGATGTTGGGATGCAGGGCTGAGGATTGGAGGAATAGCTGACAGACATAAAGGCTATTGTTTCCTTTACCTTTTATTGAGCAGTGCAGGTACAGTCCGGGGCTCAGGTTACAGATGATTTTGGAGCCGGTCAGCCTGGAAGCAATTTGGGAATTTCCTTAGGTGGGTTGTGAGGCCTCCTTTCTAGTGCTATTCTCTGAGGTACTTGCCTCTGTAAACTCTATTCAAGTACCTCTTTCGGTCTGATGCTTAGGTAGAACTCCACTCGCATGACAGGCAGCTTGAGCCTGTTTCAGGGGTCGCTCCTGTCTGGCGTCTCCGGTTCACACGTCCTGCTGTGTCATCGAGTATCAGCTGCAGCACAGGACCTGTGGTCTCCTGCCCTCCGGATTCTACTGCCGGGGCTTTAGTACCCACACAGCCTCGGACTCCAGTGCCCGGTTACTGGCGCTGAAGCCTGGGGTGAGCTCAGATAGAGCATCTATCCCCAGCTCCTCTCCAAACGTCCTCTCTCAACCTTGTTCAGGCTCCAACTCCCACTAAGTTCCTCCTCCCGACCAGAGAAAGCAGCTCCCCTGAAGTCGGGTTTAGAGCTCCCTCTGCTGGCCTGGAGCAGGAACTGTGTTGAATGCTGGAACTACCTGGTAAGGGAATTCCTTCTTTGCTTCCAGGCATGACATCACTGCCCCCTGGAGGAAAGCAAGGCCATTGTGGCAACTGGGGTGCCACATGTGCAAGAGATTTCTGAAATCTCAGACTTTTCTGGTACTGTAAAACGCAGCTGAAATTTTGCATTAAAAAAACACTGCAAAAATGCCAAGTGTAAACTTAGAAGAAGGGAGGAAAAATGAAAAATGTGCAAAAAATGAAAATCCAGTGTTCCAGGATGGGATTAAAAAAGAAATGAAAGGTGCAAATCTTTTAATAGTACTTTTATATGTGTAGGTTTTATTCTTATGAATACTGATGAAAAATAGTGGCTATACAGTCATGGCCAAAAGTTTTGAGAATGACACAAATATTATATTTTCACATGATCTGCTGCCCTCTGGTTTTTATGTGTGTTTAACAGATGTTTTTATCACAGACAGAAATATAATAATTGCAAACATATGAGTAACAAAAGCTTATATTGACAGTTAGAATGAGTTAATGCAGCAAGTCAATATTTGCAGTGTTGACCCTTCTTCTTCAGGACCTCTGCAATTCTCCCTGGCATGCTCTCAATCAACTTCTGGACCAAATCCTGACTGATAGCAGTCCATTCTTGCACAATCAATGCTTTCATTTTGTCAGAATTTTAAGGTTTTTGTTTGTCCACCCGTCTCTTGATGATTGACCATAAGTTCTCAATGGGATTAAGATCTGGGGAGTTTCCAGGCCATGGACCCAAAATCTCTATGTTTTGTTCCCTGAGCCATTTAGTTATCACCTTTGCTTTATGGCAAGGTGCTCCATCATGCTGGAAAAGACATTGTTGATCGCCAAACTGCTCTTGGAGGGTTGGGAGAAGATGCTCTTGGAGGACATTCTGGTACCATTCTTTATTCATGGCTGTGTTTTTAGGCAAGACTGTGAGAGAGCCGATTCCCTTGGCTGAGAAGCAACCCCACACATGAATTGTTTCAGGATGCTTAACAGTTGGCATGAGAAAAGACTGGTGGTAGCGCTCACCTTGTCTTCTCCGAATGAGTCGTTTTCCTGATGTCCCAAACAATCGAAAAGGAGATTCATCAGAGAAAATAACTTTACCCCAGTCCTCAGCAGTCCACTGGCTGTACCTTTTGCAGAATATCAGTCTGTCCATGATGTTTTTTCTGGAGAGAAGTGGCTTCTTTGCTGCCCTCCTTGAGACCAGGCCTTGCTCCAAGAGTCTCCGCCTCACAGTGCGTGCAGATGCACTCACACCTGCCTGCTGCCATTCCTGAGCAAGCTCTGCACTGCTGGTAGCCCGATCCCGCTGCTTAAACACTTTTAAGAGACGGTCCTGGCGCTTGCTGGTCTTTCTTGGGCGCCCTGAAGCCTTTTTGGCAACAATAGAACCTCTCTCCTTGAAGTTCTTGATGATGCGATAGATTGTTGACTGGGGTGCAATCTTTCTAGCTGCGATACTCTTCCCTGTTAGGCCTTTTTGTGCATTGCAATGATGACTGCACGTGTTTCTTTAGAGATAACCATGGTTAACAGAAGAGAAACAATGATGCCAAGCACCAGCCTCCTTTTAAAGTGTCCAGTGGTGTCATTCTTACTTAATCATGACAGATTGATCTCCAGCCATGTCCTCATCAACACCCACACCTGTGTTAATGGAGCAATCACTAAAAAGAGGTTAGCTGGTCCTTTTAAGGAAGGGCTGCAATGATGTTGAAATGTGTTTTGGGGGATGAAGTTCATTTTCTAGCCAAATATTGACTTTGCAAGTAATTGCTGTTAAGCTGATCACTCTTTGTAACATTCTGGAGTATATGCAAATTGCCATTAGAAAAAGTGAAGCAGTAGACTTTGTAAAAATTAATATTTGTGTCATTCTCAAAACTTTTGGCCATGACTGTACATTCAGACTAAAGAATGAGATTTTCATATAAGTCTATGATCTGTGATCAATAGAGTTGAGCGATACTTTCCGATATCCAAAAATATCGGATCGGAATGGTATCGCCGATATCACTAAATATCGGCGATATCCGATTCCGATACCGGAAGTCCCATGTAAGTCTATGGGAACAAAATATCGCAACTAAAAAACCCCATTCTTTCCTTGTAAACACTAAATATACACACATAGAATACATATTATATATATATATACATGTCATTGTGACATATATATATACATATATGTATAGTTTATACACTTCTACATAGTAAAATAGCCTCTGATTCAATTGCCGGGTAAAGCCGGCTTCTGTGAAAAGACAGAAGCACCCGACATGAAATGATACTTGGTGTACATAAGGTTAACCATGTCTTTTCATGTCGTTTGCTATCTGATTTGCACAAACAATTACATCAGTCTATGTGTGCAAAATTTCACACCTGTAGGGGTTAATTAAAGTTGTAAATTCGTTGTAAAAAAAACGGACTTTTTTGCTACGAATTTACACCTTTAATTAACCCCTACAGGTGTGAAATTTTGCACACATAGACTGATGTAATTGTTTGTGCAAATCAGATAGCAAAGGGACATGGTTAACCCTATGTACACCAAGTGTCATTTCATGTCGGGTTCTGCATTTTCACAAAAGCCGGCAATTGAATTAGCGGCTATTATACTATGTAGAAGTGTATGAACTATAATATAATATATATATATATATATAAATTATGTGTCACAAATTCAATGACATGTATAATATATATATATATATATATATATATGAGGTGTAAAATTGTTTAAAAAAATGCGTGGGCTCCCGCCCTATTTTCGCAACCAGACAGACAAAGCCAGCGAATGGGGCAGATAATAATAGCCCAGAGAGGGACCATTATTTTTGGCCCCCCCCTGGCTACTAACATCTGCCCCCAGACACCCCAGAAAAGACAAATCTATAATTAGATTCGCCCTTTCTGGCACTTTGCCCGTCTATTCCCATTGCCCTGTAGCGGTGGCGAATGGGTTAATATGGGGTTAAAGCCCCCTTGCAATTGAAAGGTGACCTTAAGCCAGGTTAATAATTGAGAGCTGTCAATTAGACAACTATCAATTATTAATCCTATTGCATGAAATAAAAATAAAACACACACACTTTAATTAAAAATCATTTTAATGAAATAAAGACACATGTTTTTGACCATCTTTTATTTGACTGCAAAAACCATTTCCTGTAATAAAAATAAAATAAAAAAGCAAAATTATTCTTACCTATCCCATGCACAGTCAGGTCCCACGGTGTAATCCTTCAGAAAGGGTTAATGTTTACTGCAGGGACCGCAGCTAATGCTGCAGCCTCACAGTAAACCCCCAAATGAATGAGTTCCTCTCCTGGCTGACAGGAGAGGAAGTGGAAAGCTTAATTGATTGCTTTCCACTTTCACTTCAGGTCAGCCAGGGACACAATCAGTGACGTCAGAGGGAACTGATTAACAAAAATAGGGGTTCCCTTCGAAAAAAAAATGGCGTCGGGTCCCCCCTATTTTTGTTAACCAGCCTGATGAAGCAGACTGCTGAGCAGTGGCGTACCGTGAATGAAGCAGACCAAGCAGCTGCTATGGGGCCCGGACAGGTGAGGGGGCCCTCGACGGTCGGGTAGCTGTGCTGACACAGTACTACCAGGGGGTCGGCGGGGGAGGGGGAGCGCAGCTCTTCTATATACTCACCCCTCCTGGTGCGGTCTCTGCAGCCCCTGCTCTTCTCCCACGGTCTCCGACGCCTGTGTTCAGCGGTCAGGTGGTACCGCTCATTACAGTCATGAATACGCACATATTCATGACTTTAATGAGCTGTCCCGCGTGACCGCTGAACACTGGTGGCGGAGACCGTGGGAGAAGAGCAGGGGCTGCACAGACCGCGCCGGCGGAAGGGTGAGTATAAGGGATATTTACCTGTCCCGTTCCACCGTTGCTCGCGTCCTCTTGCTGCAATGTTCAGGTCAGAGGGCGCGATGACGTCGTTAGTGCGCGCCGCGCCCTCTGCCTGATCGTTCACTGCTGGAGGACCCCGAAGACAGCGGCACTCAGCAGTGGAGAGAGGACAGGTAAATATCTCAGGTGCCGGGGCCCTGAGCGAGCGGTGACATCGGCACCTGGTGTCACCCCCTGCTCAGGACACCGGCACCTGGCCCCCAGCGACGAAAGGTGAGTATGTCTTTTTTTTTTTTTGGTTGCAGCAGCTGCGGCAGCATAAGGGCCTATACTATGGAGCATCTATGGGGGCACAATCTATGGGGGCATAATACATTTTTTGTTTAATGTGTCCCCTCACTGTGCTGGCACTTTACATTTACAATGGCTCTGGGTTTTTTTTTTTTTGGGGGGGGCCCATTCAGACTTTTGCTATGGGGCCCCATGATTTCTATGTACGCCCCTGCTGCTGAGGCATGGTATTTAAGGCTGTTAAGGAGCCAATATCCATGGACCTTGCCAGCAGCGTCGGACTGGAGTACCTTGGGCCCACCAGAGAAAAAATATTCTTGGGGCCCACCATCATACTTCCCAACCTTTGAAGAAGGGAAAGAGGGACAAAGGCTGTGGCACGCTGTGCCTGCTGCAGCAAATTTTAGGCCATGCCACGTTGCACCACAGACTGTCCAGGAGTTGGTGGATGCTTTAGTCCAGGTGTGGGAGGAGATCCCTCAGGAGACCATCCGTCGCGCTCATCAGGAGCATGGCCAGAAGTTGTAGTGAGGTCATACAGCATACCTCCCAAATTTTGAAGACAGGAAAGAGGGTTAAAGGCTGGGCGCGCGTAGGGCGTCGCTGCAAATTTTAGGCCACGCCCCGACCACACCCATTTAACAGCTAATCACACCCATATCCTGGCCCCAAGCGTACCCATTTAGCACTGCTGATCACACTGACTGGTAATGAGGGCACAGTGGCTGGTACTGAGGAAAAGAAAGAAAGAGCAGCGAGAGAGAAAGAACAAACAGAGAAAGAAAGAGAGGAAAGAAAGAAAAGAGAGAGAGAAAGAAAGAACAGAGAGAAAAAAGAACAGAGAGCGAGAAAGAAAGAACAGAGAGCGAGAAAGACTAGCGAGAGAAAGAAAGACTAGAGAGAGAGCCAGAGGCGTAGCTAGGGTTTTGGTTTAGTGGGGGCGAAACTTCTGAGTGGGCCCCTAATCAGAGAACCTCAGCAAATGACCGCGCTGTTGCCAAAAATAATTTTATATAAAAAGACCAATATTGATATTACCGCCATATGGTCTGTGGTAAATAATACCAGTCCTACAGAACATATAATAGATTACAGCACAGGTACAGATATGACTTACCGATGATGTTCTTTCTAATGGAATTGTTCACTTTTCATTTCTTTTCCATCTGGCCCAGACCGACATGACGACTTCTCCAGCCAGGACTCGACTGCAGAGATTACAACAAAGACACATTTCACTTCTCATATTTTTAGCACTGTCTTGGTCACCAATTGGACTATTCTCAACCTGCACAAACTCCTCATCCTGCTGATACCTCAATACTGAGCCGCTGCTGCCATATGTGTCCCTATTTCTGCACCTGATACCCCAATACTGAGCCGCTGCTGCCATATGTGTCCCTATTACTGCACCTGATACCCCAATACTGAGCCGCTGCTGCCGTATGTGTCCCTATTACTGCACCTGATACCCCAATACTGAGCCGCTGCTGCCGTATGTGTCCCTATTACTGCACGTGATACCCCAATACTGAGCTGCTGCTGCTGCCGTATGTGTCTCCTATTACTGCACCTGCTGTGTGGTTCTGTGTGACCTCTAAATTTTAAAGCACCCCTCTAGAATATAGTAATGCCGGGTGCAAGTGCCCTAGAAAACAGTGACCACATTTTGTCCCCTAGACTGTAATAATGCCCTGTGTGCCCCTTTGACAGTCACAGTAACCCGAGTTCCCTTATAACAATAAGTGTCCACTTTACATTTAATAATGTCCCAAGTCTCCCCTGTACATCTCCCCTATACACAGAATAATGCCCCTCACTGGATATATACTGACCCCTTAATGTCCCCAAACTATTTAATGGGTCCAACACTGTATGATGGCCCCTAGATAGCATCCATACAGCATAATACACCAGATAGTCCTCAATATAGTATAATGCACCCCCATAGGCAGCCTCTATATTATAATAAACCCCCATAGGCAGAGTCTATAATATAATGCACCACCATAGGCAGCCGCTATATTATAATGCACCCCCATAGGCAGCCTCTGTAGTATAATGCATCCCCATAGGGAGTCTCTGTAGTATAATGCACCCCAATATGGAGCCTCTGTAGTATAATGCAGCCCCCATATACAGCCTCTGTAGTATAATGCACCCCCATATACAGCCTCTGTAGTATAATGCACCCCCATTAAAAAAAAAAAAAACATACTCACCTCCCGGCTCCTGTGCTGCTCACTGTTCTCCCTCTCAGTGTCTGACAGCGGGCGCCGGCAGGTGATGTCATCGCGCCCGCTGTCAGACGCTGAGAGGGGGATCATGGGAGAAAAGGAGCGCTCGCTCCTTCTCTCTCTATGCGGTCAGCTGTATCGGCTGGATGCCGATACAGCTGACCCTCCAATGACGGGTGGGGGGCCCACTGCTGGCACCGGGCCCCCCCAACGCCTGTTCAGGCCCCATAGCTTCTGGGCGGCAGAGCAGGAAGATCGATTCTCCCTGCTCTGCCGCAGAATGTAACTGTATCGGCGTGCTGTGCACGCCGATACAGTTACTGTAGCGTAGCTCCGGGTGGGCCCCCTCAGAGCGCGGGGCCCGAGGCCACCGCCCCCTCTGCCCCGCGACCTATCCTTTCAAATCAGGGCCCACCACGCAGGAGCTGGGGCCCACCGGAGGTTTCTCCGGTGGCTCAGTCCGACCCTGCTTGCCAGCCTGATAATACCAGGCCACAGCAGTCTGCTTATCTTTGCTGGTTAACAAAAATAGGGGATCCCGTCGAAAAAATTTGGCGTGGGGTCCCCCCTATTTTTGTTAACCAGCCAGATGAAGCAGACTGCTGAGGCCTGGTTTTTCAGGCTGGTAAGGAGCCAAGATCCATGGACCTTGCCAGCCTGATAATACCAGGCCACAGCAGTCTGCATATCTTGGCTGGTTAACAAAAATAGGGGATCCCCTCGAAAAAAATTTGGCGTGGGGTGCCCCCTATTTTTGTTAACCAGCCAGATGAAGCAGACTGCTAAGGCCTGGTTTTTCAGGCTGGTAAGGAGCCAAGATCCATGGACCTTGCCAGCCTGATAATACCAGGCCACAGCAGTCTGCATATCTTGGCTGGTTAACAAAATAGGGGATCCCCTCGAAAAAAAATTGGCGTGGGGTCCCACCTATTTTTGTTAACCAGCCAGATGAAGCAGACTGCTGAGGCCTGGTTTTTCAGGCTGGTAAGGATCCAATATCCATGGACCTTGCAAGCCTGATAATACCAGGCCACAGCAGTCTGCTTAGCTTGGCTGGTTAACAAAAATAGGGGATCCCCTCGAAAAAAAAAACGGCGTAGGGGTCCCCCTATTTTTGTTAACCAGCCAAGTAAAATGCAGACTGCTGCGGCCTGGTATTAAAAGACTGTCAAGGCCCATGAATTTTGGCCCTCAACAGCCTGATAATACCAGGCTACAGCAGCCCCACATTTGGCGCATCAAAAGATGTGCCAATTGTGGCACTTTACCCGGCTCTTCCCACTGCCCTGTAGCGGTGGCAAGTGGGGTAATAAGGGGTTAATGTCACCGTTGATTGCACGGTGACAATAAGCCCGGTTAATAATGGATAGGCGTCAATAAGACACCGATCCATTATTAATCCCAAAGTTTTTAAATGTATAAAAAAAAGACAAAGCAAGAAAAAAGTCTTTTAATGAAATAAAAGAGACAACACAGTTTTCATTTCTTTTATTGTACTCTCATTCCTGCGACGCCATCGATCTCCTGTAAAAAAGGAAAAAAACAAACCAACAGTATACCACCTGTCCGACGCAGTCCATAGTAACGACTGTCCCACGACGATCCAGCTCTGCTACATCGCAATGACAGACAGAGCCTGTCATCGCGACGCAGCACAGCTGATTACCTGCTTCCCCGGCGGTGACGTCATCGGACTGACTGCTTTACGGCCGGGATTACCCAGCAGTCACTGCAGTTATCGCGAGAAACTGCATGTGACCGCCGGGGAAAGATGATGGCGGCCATCAAGCAGTCCAGGCCGTGACCGCCGGAGATCTTCTGCCAGGTAAGTGCCGCTGACTCCTGACAGACCCGACCGACGGACACTGACAGTGACAGTGACAATTCCGATTCCGGTATCCGATAAGACGACAATATCGGAACTCGGAATCGAAAGTTCGATACAGCTAATATCGGCCGATACCCGATATTTGCAGTATCGTATCGCTCAACACTAGTGATCAACTTTAACTTAAATTGAAGTCTCTGGAGGCATTACAGGACTGGAGTTCTGAGAAATTAGATTCAAAGCTCTAAGGAGTAACTAGTTATTACTGTAGCACGAATGTGGTTGTGGTATTGAATCTGACCACAGAAACCTCCTTTTTTTCTCCATTTTGAGTACTTTATTTTCCATCCACACTTCAAAAACATCCTTGGAATAATTTGCATCACATAACCCTAGTAAGTATTTACATATGTGATGTAGGAAACATAGACTACGAGCACGTCTGGGGACAAGGGAAGATATGAGTGTATTCTTTTAACAGCACTGTACAGCACTGTGAAACAAATTAGCTTCCAAGAATTAAAATGTGAAAGAACTGGATTTGCATAATGTTTGGTGCTTGCAATTAAGTGTTGTCAATCAAATCTATTTCTTATGGCAAGATCCCAAAGCCACATCCTTTTACCAATTAAAACTATAGACATTTTGGACATTTAAAGAAGCACTGCCATCTAAGTTTTTATCTTCTTAAAGGGGGTATCCGAGACTTTACAAAAAACAAAAAATGTGCCTAACCACTAACAGGCAGGTAATTGCAACTTACCTGCATATTGTGCATGTGCCGTTCTTCCCCGGCACAGAGAGATCACAGTCACTGACCGCTCCTGCCAGATATTTTTTTTATTTTCATGGCTCAACGTTATAAATTTCTGTGAAGTGCCTGGGATGTCAAGGTGCTCATCACACACCTAGATAAATTCCTTGGTGGGTCTTGTTTCCAAAATAGGGTCAGATGTGTGGAATTTTCACTGTTTAGGCACATCAGGGGCTCTCCAAATGCGACATGGCATCCGCTCTCAATTCCAGACAACCTTACGTTCAAAAGTCAAAAGGTTCATCTTCCCTTCCAAACTCTACCATGCACCAAAACAGTGCTTTTCCCTCTCATATTTCAAATCGGTGTACTCACTATAAATTGCACAACAATTATTTGGGTTAATTTTTCCTGCTACCTTGTGAAAATAAAAAATTGGGGCTAAAAAACATTTCTGTGGAAAAAAATTAGATTTCTTTATTTTCATGGCTCCATGTTATAAACTTCTATGAAAAACCTAGGGGTTCAAGGTGCTCACCATACATCTAGATAAGTTCTTTGAGGTTCTAGTTTCCAAAATGGGTAACTTGTGGGGGGTTTCCATTGTTTAGGTACATCAGGGGCTCTCCAAATGCGATATGGCATCCGCTCTTGATTCCAGACAATTTTGTGTTCAAAAAGTCAAACGATGTTCCATCCATTCTGAGCCCTGCCTTGCGCATAAACATTTATTTTCAGCCTACATATGGGGTATCGGCGTACTCATGAAAAGTTGCAAAGCAATGTTTGGGATCCATTTTCTCCTGTTACCCTTGTGAAAATAAAAAAATTGGGACTAAGAAAATTTTTGTGGAAAAAATGTGATGTTTTATTTTCATGGCTTAACATAATACATTTCTGTGGAGCACCTGAGGGTTCAGGTAAACTTGCAAATTACATTTTGCAGTCCATTTTCTCCTGTCACCCTTGTTAAAATAACAAAAAATTTGGGTCTAAAATATTTTTTTTGTGAAAAAAAGTTAAATGTTCTTTTTCCTTCCATATTGCTTCAGTTCCTGTGAAGCACCTGAAGGTTAATACACTTCTTGAATGTGATTTTGAGCACCTTGTGGGGTGGAATTTTTAGAATGGTGTCACTTTTGGGTATTTTCTGTCATATAGACCCCTCAAAGTCACTTCAAATGTGAAGTGGTCCCTAAAAAATGGTTTTGCAAATTTAGTTAGAAAAATGAGAAATCGATGGTCAAATTTTAACCCTTTTAACTTCTTAAAAATAAAAATAATATTTCAAAAATTGTGCTGATGTAAAGGTGACATGTGATAAATGTTATTTGTTAACTATTTTTGTGTGACATAACTCTCTGGTTTATGGGCATAAAAATGAAAATTTTGAAAGTTATAAAATTTTCACCAAATTTTTGATACTTTCACAAATAAACGCAAGTCGTATCAAACAAATTCTACCACTTTCATGAAGTACAATATGTCATGAGAAAACTTTCTCAGAATTGATGGGAACCGTTGAAGCGTTCATAAAGTGACACTAGTCAGAATTTTAAAAATTGGCCTGGTCAGGAAGGTGAAAACAGGCTTCGGGGTGAAGGAGTTAAGGAAAAAATATTCTACTCACCTCGCCTTTCACCAGCATCACATATCTTTTCACCATTCCTAAAATGAATTAAGCACAAAGGCGGCCATCTCACTTGATTTGAATAAAACGAATCACTAAAAAAATCGGGTTCTGGGAATCTGAATTTTTTTTTAAAATTCAGTATGAATTTGAATCAACTCACTCCTTTCTAGGGCTTAGTAGAAACTGCTACTGGCATTTTTTTTATTTTATACTCTAATAAAATTTGTTTTGTCAGCAGTCCTTCTTGGCTTGAAAAGACCTATCATATCCAGGTCAGAAGAATACAATGCTTTACATATTCTATAGATACATTTATATTCCCAATAAAATCTGAGCTTAAAATGAGAAGTGAATGCATAAAATGACAAGGACCTTTGCTTGCTTCTTTTGTCATTTTAATACATATCAATGAATGTGTTTTTACCACTGGAGCCTGAATGTCTAATTAATAGACTGGGAATAAAACGCCAACATAAGCAGAATATTCTCCTGATAGTGTATTATGCAGGAAACTGAGACTGTGCTCCATTTGTTGTTTTAAACACATTAAAGCAGCCATTAGTTCAACATTATCAACTTTAATTGAACAGAAAAGTTTAATAAAAACAACAGAATGTCTTCTAGAAACAGCTGGCTATACAGATAATCCAAGATTTCAAGTAACAAAGCAGGAAGCTATATACAAAACAGATATATCATATTGTCATTTGAAGGTCCTCGTGTATATTACATATGGGTGGGACACTTTTTCTCAAAATCGGCTTTTTACTTTACTTCTCACTATTATCTTATCAGACTATTCAAAAAGCCCTTTCCTTGTCATTGGTATGTTCCAGGTTCCCATTACTGTAGTCTTAGTTCTTTTGTTTTGCCGACATTATGGCTGCAGAAGAAGTGATAGAAAATAAAAGTCAACTCTGAAATTGTAAAGAAAATGATGTCCAACGGGTTTTTAGATATTCTGCAAAACGTTTTAAAGAAAAACACAAGTTTTTGCTAAGTTTGCCACTGATCAGTCCCGTAAAGGATTTGAATGATGAATGTATTTTCTATATTAGCTAGGTGGCATATAATTTCGAACTAAACTCGACTTACAGTGTGTGGAACTTGTATCACAAGACAAGTGACATATGTGTAGGGAAAGATAATTAACATATAGATGTAGCTACACTTAAAGGAAAACTCCAGCTTTTTTTTTTATTTATTTTAACGCTGGAGTGATATCACTAATGTAAGTTTCCTGCCACTAGTGTTATAATCATCCCCAGTCGCCGTCTTCATCTTGGTGCCACTATGGTCTTCTTTTGCAGTTTGTGACCTGCCAGATTGTTCCAGTGTTTGCTGAGAAAGCCAATAGTAACTAAACGACTCTGAATAGAGTTTACTTCATTTTCTAGGAGAAAAGCACTGACATGGATTGTCCATCAGTGGCGAAAATAAAATCGCACTTACGTACTGTATGTTTAAAAGTCTAACATTAAAGTGAAAGCGGACAGCTGATACATGCTACCCATTCCACTGGCAGCATGAATCAGAAAGTGGCTGCATGACTCCATCTACATATGTGTAATTCTGAAATGCTACAGCATTTCAGAGAAAAGCATATTGTAAAAGCTATCACTGACTAAGCCACACTGAAGACAAGTCAGACAGGCCGGTCTTTGGCGGCATCAGTCCACGAAGTGCCCTGCATTGACAGGTTTCGCTAAGTGTCCGTAAAGGCAGAGACCTGTCAATCCAGGGAAGTGGGTGGCCAGATGCCGCCGGTGAACAGCTTGTCCAACTAGTCTTCAGAGTGGCTCACAGATCTCTTCCTTCGTGCGCATATAGGCACGGACCTGTCAAATCAGGGAACTGGGTGGCCATTAACCGCCAGGGCCTTGCCTGTCCGGATAGACTTCAGCGTGGCTTGTTCCCTGGTGGCTTCTCTCCACCGGTGCCCTGAATTGATACCTACCTGGTCACCGCAGCATTTTGACGTCAAAAATACCTTGCTGGTATCGCACAGCCAGTGTCTGATACATGCTGACCGTGGATTTGGCAGCATGTATCAGCTGTCAGGTTCTCTTTAAGATTATTTAGTTGGTTTCTTAACTTTGCATCTAGCAAATAAATGAATAATAGAAAAAAAAATTGTGCACGTGTATACATAGCCTTTAACTACAATATGATCCAAAATCAAAATCTGTATTTGACATGTTTTAAAAGCTTTTCTGACTTCTAGGCTCTGGGGAAAAATCCATTTGTGTCATCTGAGTCAGTGAGCACAGTGCAGTGTGCTAATGGCAAGACAGGCTGTGAACCACATAATACTATGTTATTCATAGCGGAAGTTATTTCAGATTTCAGCTGAACTCTGTGTTTGGTTTTAATCCCTCAGTTATTGTAACTTTTAGCACACTCAGTAAGAATTTTCACAGAACATTATATCAATGCTTGAAATTTCTAATGTACCACTTACGACTATTTTATAAAGAACGACCCACTTTGCATATTTTGCTGACATTTTAGTTTTGTTAATCTGTGCCGCCCACATTTTATTATTTTAATACAAATAACTGTTTCTTTAAAGTACTTTGAAAATTGTGAAAATAATATTTTTTTTTGGAAGTGTATTGTAAGAGACTAGCTGCAATCCATCTTGCACTCCCTGGTGACTGACTTCAATGCCAGCTAGTAGATCTTCTCAGAGTACTCGGGGAAAAGAACTGAAAACAGAAGGGCTACATTCCACATATTTAATATAAAGTTGTTATTTATTGTCTCAGCAGTGGCAATGGCTCAGGGAAGCTTTCATGCAATTTACTGCAAATTCTTTTGGGGACAGTAAGCTCAAATCAAATGGTTCGGTTCATGATAGAGATAATTTCCAAAACTCCCTTCAAGACAAGACAATGTAATTCATTCATCAAATGCAATAATTAACTAAAATAAATAGCATACTGAATGAAATCATTCACCAGGCTTTGGGATGTCCCAGGCATTGAGTTTTGTACAGCAATGGATCAATAAGAACCAACAAAACCTCAAAAAGCCCTTACACCGTATTTATGGGTTTAACCCGTATTCAGTAAGCTATAGGACAGTGAATCCCATTGTAAATTAGGTTTTCTAGCAAAATGTACAAACTTTCTGCTGTAAATCATCAAGCAAGAACAGTTTAAATGGATCAGCACAACTAATATGACAAGAGGTTTCTCTAAAATTGACACAAAATGCTACTTTTAATAACTGCTGCAGTCTCAGAGCTATTCAACCCCTACTTGACCAGCATCTTCAATGTGCTTGAGACTGATTTGCAAGTGTGTGCACACAACGTCTTTTCCAGGTGTGATGGTATTGCAAGCTTCATGTCTTGTGCTGTTGCTAGAACTACAAACCCCTTCCCCCCCCCTGTCATCCTGCACTCAGGCAGTGTAATGTGAGCTGCCAGTGCTGGAAGTTTTCCCGCTTCACCGCAGGGGTCCTGCATTGTCCGAACACGTGCTTTCTTCCTATAGCAGCCATGTTGGAGTATTCATTCTCTTTTGGTTAATAACACGGTGGGAGCATTCGCTAGAAACACGAAAGTTACTGTGTTGAACCATGCGCCGATGGGCATCGTTCCCGTGGTACTGGTAAACCCGTAACTCCAACAGAACCCGAGAAATGGAATTCTCGGGTGCCCCATGAACTAGCCCACCCAAGTGTGGGCTCATTGGAACCGTCATTTCAAAGCAAGACCATTGATAGGTCTGCCATTATTCTGCTAGGTTCACAGAACGAGTTATGAACCTTATGATATCGCAGAGCTCAAACCATAGCTTGTAGCCAGGGGAGGTGGCTAGAGGACCAGCCCTTTTTGTGAGGTCAGAAGCTGACATGCATAAGTCTTACAGTGAAGTTCCTTACCAGAGGTCTTTCTGGTGAGTAAGAGATCTACCAATGAACTATGACGTGTGGCTCCTTCCCCCAGCCTGGCTGCCTGTATATGATCTAACAACCATGTGAGTTATCTTTCATTCTTAATCCCATTTTATTTTATAACTGCATCTGTACATAACTATATTGTCTCAGTTTGTTACATCTTTTTATATTATATAAGCATTGCCTGTTTTTAAGGAATAAACCTATAAATTTATTAGTTTGTTTCTCCTGCTCTATAAATGAATCTGCACGTGCCTGAAGTAACTACGCTACTGTTTTGGGGTTGCTACGGACCCTCTTGATAAATTGTGTATTAAGTCAAACCCGTAGCTGGTGGCAGCTAAAAGGAAGGGGTGTAAAGTGTTAATCTATTGGGTGACGCTGGCAGTGACGCAGCGGGGTTTATAAGGGTACTGCCTGGCTGCAGCCAGGAGTAATTATAATTCCCTCACTGCAGCGTGCCCAATAGCCAGCACACATCCAAGTGACCCGTCTGGCGACCAATTATCCTAGGTGCAGTTCCCTGACTGACCTGAGGGTAAGGGGGGCGCCAGAGAGCTGCAAGTTCCTAAGTGGAAGTGGGATAGTTATAAATCCCTGCAGTTTACTGGGTCGGACGGCAGCAGCCGTCGTGTGTGTGCACGTTCCATCACATGTGGTGGCAGCGGTGGGATCACAAGCCGTGACCCCCGGGCTACCGTGTGGCGGACTGTGTGCCCGTTCATCACATATTGGTGGCAGCGGTGGGATCACAAGCCGTGACCCCCGGGCTACCGTGTGGCGGACTGTGTGCCCGTTCATCACATATTGGTGGCAGCGGTGGGATCACAAGCCGTGACCCCCGGGCTACCGTGTGGCGGACTGTGTGCCCGTTCATCACATATTGGTGGCAGCAGTGGGATCACAAGCCGTGACCCCCGGGCTACCGTGTGGCGGACTGTGTGCCCGTTCATCACATATTGGTGGCAGCGGTGGGATCACAAGCCGTGACCCCCGGGCTACCGTGTGGCGGACTGTGTGCCCGTTCATGACATATTGGTGGCAAGCGGTGGGATTATAGAGCATTAGTGATCTGGTTTGAGCAATCATTCCATTCACTAAAAAACTTGCACGGTTCTTCAGCGACCCTGCATCGAAAGTTTTGGAGAACAGACTCAGTGTTTATTAGTCCTGAGACAATTGTGTGTACTTGCGGTTACCCCCCCCTTCTCTTTGTTTTTCTATCCTATCTTTTATTTGGCAACCATGGCTACGAGGGGATACGACTGGTATAATCGGAATAGCAAGGAAGCTCTTCTTGCCATGTGCGAGTGGAGGAAGATTGTCCCCATGGCCCAAACCAAGGCCGAAGTGATCCAGGCCCTGATGGCACGGGACCATGCTCAGAGCGAGGAGGGCGCAGGAGCCGGCCCAAGCCAAGTTGGTGCCGCAGGAGCAGAGGTCCGACCCCTGACTGCTTACACCCAGGGCGGGATGGACCCTTACCTGCAGGCGGCCCTGGAGGCACTCCCAACCGACGACCGTGATGGGCGCCTGGAGCTGATCCAGCGATACCAGCAGGAGGCCAAAAAACAGCGAGAGGCTGAGATAGCCGAGTGCCAAGCCCAGCGAGAGGCCGATAGAGCCGAGCGGGAAGCTCAGAGAGCCCATGAACTGGAGCTGCTCAGACAAGGGGCAATGCCCTCCACAGCCCAGAGCAGTGTGCCCAGCAGCACTCAGAGTCCCAAGCCCCGGCCGGAGCACTTTCCCATGATGGAAAAGGACGGAGACTTGGACACTTTTCTGCGGGCCTTTGAGAAAGTCTGCAGACAGTACCGGCTGCCTGACAACCAATGGGCCAGGTACTTGACTCCCGGGCTAAAGGGCAAAGCTCTGGAGGCGTTTGCTTCACTCACGCCGGATCAAGATGACAACTATCAGGCCATCAAGCAGGCCCTGATCGCCAAGTACCAGCTAACCCCTGAGGTATACCGAAAGAAGTTCCGGAACCTCCAACGTGGCCCACATGACAGTTATAGCGATGTGGTGCAAGGACTCAGGAACCACTTTGACCAGTGGATCCATGGACTGTCAGTTGACACCTATGAGGAGCTGAAAGACCTGATGATCAAAGACCAGTTCCTGCATCTGTGCCCAGCTGAGGTCCGACAGTTCATCCTGGACCGAGAACCAGAGGACGCGGTCACAACAGCCCGGATCGCCGACAGCTATGAGGCCAACCGGAAACCCGAGGTGCGGAAGCCCGTCGCCACCCGCTGGGGAGGGGGTAAGCCTGCAACCAACCCCAGTGCCCCTGCCAGTCGTCCCTCTGGAGGCACTATCCCCTTTGCCAGCGCCAGGCCTACATCAGACCCCCGCCAGTGTTTCTCCTGTAAAAGGACTGGTCACATCAGCGCCACCTGTCCGGAGAGGCAGAAGAACCCCCCAGCCAAGGCCTCCGGGCCCAACGCCTCTGTTCTTTTGGTGGGTGGTGTGGTGGGGAGGGTTGATGACAACTTGCAGCCCGTCCGCGTGGGGGCCCGTCTTGCTACAGGCCTCAAGGACACCGGGGCTGAGCGAACCCTCATCCGACCCGAACTGGCGGCCCCTGAAGAGTTGATTCCGGGGAAAACCTTAACTGTCACAGGGATTGGGGGCGTCCACTACCCTTGCCGATAGCCCGAGTTTTCATTGACTGGGGTACCGGGAGCGGGGTGAAGGAAGTGGGGGTGTCCGAAAACCTGCCCACTGATGTTTTATTGGGGACTGATCTGGGGAGGATGGTGGCGTACTATGTCCCTGACACCCTTCCCAATCTGATGATAAGGTTAACGTTAACCATGATGTTGATGTTGATGATGATGGGAAACTGATTGTGTTACCTGCTAATGCTTTGCGAAGTGAGGATGCAACTGATAACCTTTCTTTCCTAGGACTGATGTTGATAATGATGTATCTGTGCCATCTGAATCTGTTAACCCTTTCTCCGAAGTGGTAGATGTGTCCACAGGTACAGGAGCGTTCAGTCCCGTCGCTCTGCGGAGTGAGACGGCTGAGGAACCCCTAGCAGGAGCAAGCGACAGTGCTCAAGGAAATGGGGAGGTGCATGGGAACCGGGAGGAAGGTGACGCCATGACACTGACCAGTGCCACCGAGGAAGGTAACTGGCCCATAAGTAGCACTGCTCCTGAAGTGTTGGGGGTGGATGGGGAGGTAGAGCCCATAGCAGCGCAGGCTGATGGGTCTATAGAAATCCCCGGGAGACTGCATATGTAGCTGCTGTCACCCGCAGTCAGAGTGCCCGGATCGCAGGTAGCGCCCTGCCATCTGGACCCTCCTCCGCTACAGGAGAGACTGAACCAGAGGTGGACCCAGAGCCGGTCCCAGAGGGTCCCAGTGAGGAAGGAACCCTGACGTCACTTCTGGCTGCCTCCAGCCAGGAGTTCCAGGCCGCTCTGCACTCAGATGCGAGCCTGGAGAACTTGAGACACCTCGCCGAGACGCCCACCTCCGTGACTGATAAGGAGAGGGTGTTCTGGGAACGAGGAAGGTTGTACCGGAAGACCGTACCCGGAGATTCCCAAAAGGAGTGGTTGAGGGGGAAACAGCTGGTCGTCCCGCACCAGTTCCGAGGTGAGTTGTTGAGGATTGCCCATGAGATTCCACTTGCTGGACACTTGGGGATTAGCAAAACTAAGGCACGGCTGTCTCAACACTTCTATTGGCCCAAGATGGGGACAGATGTGACTAACTACTGCCGCTCCTGTATCACCTGTCAAAGAGTGGGGAAGGCGGGGCCTGCTCTTAAGGCTCCCCTGATCCCGTTGCCAGTGATAGAGGAGCCTTTCCAGAGGATCGCGGTGGACATTGTGGGCCCGCTGGCCGTCCCCAGCAGCTCTGGAAAGCAATACATCCTGACTGTGGTAGACTACGCTACCCGGTACCCGGAGGCGGTAGCTCTGTCCTCAACTAGGGCAGATAAGGTGGCAGATGCACTGGTGACCATCTTTTCACGGGTAGGATTTCCCAGGGAGATGCTTACCGATCAAGGGACCCAATTTATGTCTCGCCTAATGAAGGCTCTCTGCAGCAAAATGCAGGTGACGCGTATGGTATCGAGTGCGTATCACCCACAGACCAATGGTTTGTGTGAGCGCTTTAACGGTACCCTCAAACAGATGCTCCGCATGCTGGTTGAGACCCAGGGACGCGATTGGGAGCGGTACCTCCCACACCTGCTATTTACCTACAGAGAAGTCCCGCAGGCCTCGACGGGGTTCTCCCCCTTCGAGCTCCTGTATGGTAGGCGAGTCCGGGGACCCCTTGGGTTGATAAGAGAATCCTGGGAAGATGAGCCAAACCCCACGGAAGTGTCCATCGTGGATTATGTCATGCGCTTCCGCGACAAGATGCAGACCTTGACGCAGTTGGTGCATGACAACATGACGCAGGCTCAGGCTGACCAGAAGCACTGGTACGACCAGAACGCCCGGGAGCGGACCTACCAGGTGGGTCAAAAGGTGTGGGTGCTGGTCCCCGTACCAAAGGATAAGCTTCAGGCAGCCTGGGAAGGCCCGTACGTCGTGCACCAACAGCTCAACCCAGCCACCTACGTGGTCACGCTTGACCACACTCGGGGTAGGCGCAAGGCCTTTCACGTCAACATGATGAAGGCCCATCACGAACGTGAAGCCTGCATCCTACCGGTCTGCAATCTGCCCGAGGACGGGGAAGAGGATCCCCTCCTAGACATGCTGGCCCAAGCTAATGCCAATGGGTCCATTGAGGACATGGAGGTAAATGCCTCGCTAACCGCCTCCCAGCGGTTGCAGTTGCTGACCACTCTGGGATCCTTTCGGGCCGTGTTCACTAACCGACCCGGAAGGACAAGTTGGCAGTCCACGAGGTGGACACCGGGAATCACGCCCCGTTACGGCGGACACCTTATCGGATCTCTGAGGAA